>CAUYPK010021565.1:0-88865 GCA_963574355.1 Loris lydekkerianus
TAGCCTGGTACTGTTGCATTATGGAAGGGGAAGGGAGGGGGGAGGTTTTGGTGGAGGGAGGGTAATGGGTGGGGCCACATCTATGGTGCATCTTAGAATGGGTACAGGTGATTGCACTAATGTACACAGCTATGATTTAACAATAAAAAAAATAAATTAAAAATAAGTTTAATGGCAGCAAAATATTTCACTGTGTGGCATGATGGTCCTTTGATCTCAATATTTCCCTACTAAGGGGATGGTTAGTTTATTTCCTGTTTTTTTTTTTTTTTTTTTTTTTTGTCATAATTAGTGGTGTTTAGTAAATGTCTTTTTTAAATTAAGGATTATTTTCTTTGGATGGATTTCTGAGTTAATGGGTCTTCACCAAACACATTTCTTCTGAAAGAACAGTGTCAGTTTGCACTGCCTCATGATGCAGGGCAGAGGGAGGCCTGCTTTCTAGAGTGGCTTATGCTGAAAGTGCATGGGGCAGGGGCCATGGCAGGCCGGAGGCCGCCCTTGGGAGTAGAGTCACTGGCCTCTCCAGCAGCCCCCAGCCGTGTGTTCCCCACAGGTGGTGAGTGGCTGCCTGCACGGCTCAGTGAGTGTATGGGAGGTTGTGACGGGCAGGAAGATGATGGAGTTCTCTGTGTCCGGTGCCCAACACGTGGAGCTGACCACCATGGCCCTGAATGAATCTGAGCGGTGCCTACTCACAGGTTTGCGTGATGGCACGATGAAGATGTGGAATTACAACATTGGTGAATGCCTTTTGGCCTTTCCCAACCCAGACCATCTGGAGGTCAGTCTGGCTTGTCAGCTGGAGCCAGGGAGAGCCTCTCAAGATGCAGAGCCCAGCCCTCCTGACCTTGGGATGCACTATTTTTTATGCCTCCCTGAAAGGCTGTAAAACATATAGGCCTGGCTCCAAGCCTCTCTGAGCCTCTGTGTCCTTATGCCTAAATTGAGGGCAGGTAACAGTACCCAGGCTTAGTAAGGTTTCTACAAATGTAGCTACTCTTGCTCTTTAAATGTGTCAGCACTTCTCACCCCACATATCAGAGCTTCTGGTTGCATTTCCATCAGAGCCCCACATGCTCACCTGTATTTGGGAAATGACTGACAAGATTACAGGGGTAGTCCAGGGGTGTGGCGTAGCACAAAGCCAGCAGTCCCTTTGACACAGTCCTTTAACTACTCAGACAGAATATAGTACTTGGGGGTGGCACCTGTGGCTCAAAGGAGCAGGGCGCTGGCCCCATATGCTGCAGTTGGTGGGTTCAAACTCAGCCCTGGCCAAAATTTGCAAAAAAAAAAAGAATATAGTACTTGGCCAAGAAGCCAGGGGCTAGAGTACTGCTCCTATCACTCAGTGGTTATTTGGCCTCAGCCAGGCCACCTGTTTCCCCATTATTCCCTAAGTAGCCCTCAAGTCTGAAATGGACATGGAAACCTATCCTACCTGCCTCTCCTAAATCCATCAAACAAGATAATCAGATGTGAAAGCACTCTGAAAAATATAGAGTGGTATCACTTCTAGGAAATTCTCTTTCATTCTTGAGACGTTTGACTTCCTGCTTGGCACCTTTAGGAAGACTTAGTTTTAGAGTTCTGTTTTCTTTCACCTTTGACAGATTACTGGGATTATCCACATGAACAAAATGTTCTACGTGACAGGATGGAGTAAGAGAATCACTTATTACACGTGAGTTGCGTGACAGGATGGAGTAAGAGAATCACTTATTACATGTGAGTAGAAGACTATGTGGTAGCTGAAGATCTCTTTCCAGACAGGTTCCACAATTCCCAGCTTCCCTGCTGGTTGGAACACCAAGCAGGAAGTCAGTGCTGGGTAATGACTATGGCTTCGGCTGCTTGTTCCTTCATTCCTTTATCATCCATTGGGGCTGACATAGTCTTGGCTTTTTACTAGGTGCCAGGGATGGGGACAAACAAGTAGGACCGTGTCTCCCTCCTCCTGGAGCACCTAGCTCCGTGGGGGACTGGTTTAGTCTGTGTGGGCTGCTCTAACAGAAATACCATGGCCCAGGTGCTTTGTCCAGGTGGTTTATAAATAGCAGAAACTTATTTTCACAGTTCTGGAGACTGGGAAGTTAAACATCAAGGGTGCTGGCAGATTTGGGATCAGGGGAGGGCCCACTTCCTGGTTCATAGACAGCTGTCGTCTTGCTGTAACCTTACGTGGGTGGAAGGGATGAGAGATCTCTCTGGGGTCTCTTTATAAAGGCACTAATACCTTCATGACGTCCCAAAGGCCTCACCTCCAAATACCCTCACATTGACAATTAGGTTTTAATATATGAATTTGGGGAGCAAAATGCAGCCTATAGCATTCTACTCCTGGCTCCCCCAAATTTTGTCCTCTCTCATGCAAAATTCATTCATTTCATCCCAATACCTCAAATCTTGACTTGTTCCAACATCAACTTTAAAGTCTAAATCCAAAGTCTCATATTATCTAAATCAAATAGGGATAAGACTCAAGGTATGATTCATTCTGAGGCTATTTCGCCTCAGCTGTGAACCTGTGATACCAACATATTATGTGCTTCCAAAATACAGTGGTGGGACAGGCATAGGCTAGACAAAAGGAAGAAATAGGAAAGAGGAAAAGAGTGAAGGCAAGTCAAAACTTCATCAGACACAATTGTAGTAGCCCTTATATCGGGGTGCCTTCGTGGTCGCCACCTGCTGGGGCCCGGGACTGGTCAGGTCTCCGCCCCCGGCTTATCTAGGTTCCAGACACAGACTACTAGGCTACCTTGCTTGGAAACAATTGCTCGTAGGTGCCTGAGGGCTATTTGCTTTAGCAGAAGGGAGAGAGAGAGAAAGACAGTATTTAAGGGAATAAAGTAAGAATACATCTTAGCAGTCTTCGTAGACAGAGACGCCGTGCAGGTGTTCTGCAGGCAGGAGAAGCAACAGAGTCGCAGTGAGCGGGTCTGTGATAGAATGTGCTCCCCCAACTGCCTCCTCTTCCAGCCTCTATTTTTTTTTTTTTTTTTGAGACAGAGCCTCAAGCTTTCGCCCTGGGTGGAGTGCCATGGCGTTACAGCTCACAGCAACCTCTGACTCCTGGGCTTAAGTGATTCTCTTGCCTCAGGCTCCCAAGTAGCTGGGACTACAGGCACCCACCACAAGGCCCGGCTATTTTTTTGTTGCAATTGTCATTGTTGTTTGGCAGGCCCGGGCTGGATTTGAACCAGCCAGCTCTGGTGTATGTGGCTGGTGCCTTAGCCGCTTGAGCTTCAGGCGCTGAGCCTCCTCTAGTCTCTTACAGACACACTCCTGTGCCTCTTAACACCACAGGTGTAGAGACTGCTAACCACTGATGCTCTTGTCTTGCGAGGTGTCATGTTTGTTAGGAGAGCCAAATCCCTCCCCATGCCCTTATCACCAAGGTGTTACAGTACCGAGCTATACAGGTGTTTCTTATAACTCTCACTCCTCTTTGCCATAAGCTATACGGGCTGCTACACCCTTAAGTCTCAAAGATGATCTTCTTTGGCTTAATGCTCTGCCCTTCTGCACACTAGACTCACTGAGGTGGCAATCCTGCCCTTGAAGTTTTGTTGGGATCCCAAGGCTCTGGGAAGCCCTACCCCTATAGCTTTGGGTTGCCCTGGCCCCATGGTGGCTCTGTGCCTGGATCCTGCTCCTGTGATGGTTCCCTGCATGGCCCCTGTGGCTCTCTGGGACAGGAATCCTGAGCCCATGGCTCTACTGGGAGTCTCTATCCTTTGAAATGTAGTGGAGGCAGCAGACCCCTCTGCTCTGCCAGGTGCAGTTCATGCTGTAACAGGCCCCATAGGAGCTGCGCCTGGGGTGGTTGAGGAGCAAAGCAAGTACAGCCTGTGGTTTGAGGTGATGATGGGCTGGGTATGCTGCAGGCTCGAAGTACTGGTGGCCCCTTTTTTGAAACTGTTGTGCCCCCAGAGTCATTACACTCTGGGCTTGAGACCGGACGGTCCTAATGATCTCTGAATTGCTTTCAGGCTCATTCTTCCATTGTCTTGGAGCATAGCACCTGGCTTCTGTTGAGATGGCAGATCCAGTCTCATCAAACAGTCACATGGCTATGCCTTTAATGTTTACTCCTATACAGTCTTTCTCATTCCTTTCTGTATGAATAGGCTAAGGAGCTTCTGAATGTTTAAGATATTCCTTTCTTAATTAAGAATTTGATCTTTATATTTTTAGTTTCTTATGATCTTTTTTTCTTTAATTTTTTTCCTCCCCTTCACCCTCCATGATCTTTTTGAGATAGGGTCTTATTCTGTTTTCCTGGCTGGTGTGCAGTGACTTCATCACAGCTCACTGCAATGTCTAACTCCTGGGTCCAAGTGATCCACCTGCCTCAGCCTCCTGAGCAACTGGGACTAGAGGTGCCTACCACTACACCAGCCTACTTTTTATTTTATTTTATTTTTATTTTTTTCTGGAGACAGGATCTCACTGTGTTGCCCTCAGTAGAGTACTGTGGCATCACAGCTCACAGCAACCTCTAACTCTTGGGCTTAAGTGATTCTCTTGCCTCAGCCTCCCAAGTAGCTGGGATTATAGGCACCTGCCACAATACCTGGCTATTTTTATTTTATTGTATTATTTAATTTTTTTTGGAGACAGAGTCTTACTTTGTCTCTCTTAGTATGAGTGCCATGGTGTCATAGCTCACAGCAACCTCAAACTCTTGGGCTCAAGTGATTCTCTTGCCTCAGCCTCCCAAGTAAGTGGGACTACAGGCACCCACTACAATGCCCGGCTAATTTTAGAGATAGGATCTCACTCTTGCTCAGGCTGGTCTCGAACTCCTGAGCTCAGGCAATCCATCCACCTCAGCCTCCCAGAGTGCTGGGATTACAGGCATGAGCTACCATGCCTGGCCTTTTAAAAATTTTTTGTAGAGATGGGGTCTCATTCTTGCTCAAGCTGGTCTTGAACTCCTGACCTCAAATAATCCTCCCACCTCAGCCTCCAAAAGTGCTAGGCTTTTCATTAAGCAGTCAGGAGAAAGCAGGCCTTCAATTTCCTCCGCCAAATCTCTAATTTCTTCTCTCCCGAGGTCCACCTGCCACAAAATACTAATATAGAAACATAATTCAGCCAAGTTCTTTGCCATTTTTTAATAAGGATGGACTTTTTCTTCAGTTTCTAGTAATATGTGTCTCATACTCATCTGAGACATCATTGGAATGGTCTCTACCATCCATATTTACCAACATTCTGGGTTTGTTTGTTTTTTTCCCCCTGTTAATCAGGCCCAGGCAAGTTTTGAACTCACCACCTCTGGTGTGCAGGACCAGCATGCTAACCACTGAGCTCCAGTGCCAACCATTTTTCTACCAACATTCTGTTCAGGTTCACTTAGGATGGTGTTCTTTAAGAAGACTGAGGCTTTCTCTGTAGCTGTCCTCTTTTCTCTCAGGGGCGTTACTGGAGTCTGTGCATGGAAATGCCAGCTTTTTCTAGCATGTACCTCATGCTGCTACCTATTACCCAATTCTAAAGCTGTATTTTTAGGTATCTGTTATGACAGCATCCTACTCCTGGCACCAATTTCTGACTTAGTTCACGCAGGCTGCTAAAACAGAACATCGTAGAGTAGGCTTATAACAGAGATGTATTTCTTTTCTTTTCTTTTCTTTTCTTTCTTTCTTTCTTTCTTTCTTTCTTTCTTTTTTTTTTTTTTTTTGAGATGGAGTCTCTAGCTGTTGCCTTGGGTAGAGTACTGTGGTGTCATAGCTCAGAACAACCTTCAATTAGGCTCAAGCGACCCTCTTTCCTCAGATTTTTTTCTATGTTTAGTAGAGATGGAGTCTTGCTCTTGCTCAGGCTGGTCTCGAATCTGTGAGCTCTAGTATCCACTTGCCTTGTCCTCCTAGGGTGCTAGGATTACAGGCATGAGCCACCACTCCCGGCCTCTTTTTTTTTTTTTTGAGAGAGAGATCTCAATCTGTCGCCCTGGGTACAAAGAATGCTGCACTGTCATAGCTCACAGCAACCTCAAACTCCTGGGTTCAAGTGATCCTCTTGCTTCAGCATTCCGAGTAGCTGGGATTATAGGTGCCCACCATAACGCCTGGCTAGTTTTTCTATTTTTAGTAGAGACCGGGTCTAGCTTTGGCTCAGGCTGGTTTCAAACTCCTGAGCTCCAGCAATCCACCCACATCGGCCTCCCAGAGTGCTAGGATTACAGGCGTGAGCCACTGTGCCCGGCCAGAAATATATTTCTCATAGTTAGGGAGGGTGGCAGTCCTAGATCAAAGCACTGGTAATATCTGGAGAGGGCTGGCTTCCCTGTTCCCAGGTGGCCGTCCTCTCATCGTGCCCTCACATAGTGGAAAGGACCAGGGCCCTTTCTGGGGCTTCCTTTTATAAGGGTACCAATCCGACCTAGGAGAGCTCTGCCCTCCTAATCTAAACACCTCTCAAAAGCCTTACCTCCAAATACATTAGGTTTTAACATGAATTTTGTGAGAACACAAATGTTCAGTCTATATCAAGGAGGCAGATAACTAATCAAATCATTTCATTTGTTATTATAAAGTATGCTGAGTGCTATAAAAAAAGAAGCAGAGTTTCTGGGAGGGGGTGGAAACCCCATTTCTTCTTGGGGGCAGTCAGGAAAGGCTCCGCTCAGATGAGCGATCTGAAGGGTAAGCAGAAAAGATTTCAGGGAAGTCCTGGGGAGAGGATGAGTATTCCAGACAGGACACCATGTACAAGGTCTCTTCCTTTTTATGAGGCCTCGTCCTCTTCTTTAAGCCTTCATCCTTGCCCAGTTGTCTGACTGGAGGTGACGTAAGATTCGTCATCTGCAAGGAGTTTACATTCAGACCCTAGTACAAGGCCTTCAGGGTTGGCGCATAGTTAAGTGCTTAGAAAATGAGGCAGAGGGGCAGGGCTTCAACCAGCTCCGACACCTGAGAGTATCCTTTCCTGTGTCACCTCCCAGAACCCTAAAGGCCTCAGTGTTCTCCCAACAGAGCATTAAAGGCTGAGCTCTCAGCTCTCCTGTCTCTGGCCATGTGTACAACAGGTTCCACCAGACGGAGCCCGTGCTCTTGTGCTACCACTGGCAGACCTACCACGCAGAAGACGTCCTGAGCATGGCCAAGTACAGGAACCAGTTCTTCGGGACCTCCTCCTACAATGGGGACATCCTCTTCTGGGACACAGATGCATTCAAGCCCATCTTTAAGTTCAATGCCTCTCAGAGCCCTTCGCCTTTGCCTCCCAGGAGGGTATGCTCAACAGGAGTGCATTCTCCACTCAGCTGCGGGCCAGAATCCTGTAGTTCATGGGGGGCAGGAAGCACCCTGGAAAGTAAAGAGAGTGGTGTGACTTGTTCTGGTAGGTAGTTGTTTCTATAATCATCCTCACTGGACAGATGAGAAGATTAAGGCACAGAGAGGTTAAGCACCTTGCCTAAGATCACACAGCCAACAGGGGTGGATGCAAACTCAGGCAGCCTGACTCCAGAGGTTGGTGGTGCTAGTCCTGTCCTCATTAGTAGATTACTCATCCTTGAAGGCAGCTCACATCTTACCCACTGCTGTTGCACATTTCTGCTCTGGGCTCACTGGGCTCATGACAGGGACTTGGGAAACATGTACAGTCTCTGAATTACCATATTTTAGCAGGTTAAAGCAGGAAGGGACCTTAGGAGTCACCTCATTCAGTGATTTTCCAAATGGGTTGGGGAGCGATGCTTGGAAGCTATTGCAGGGGTGGGGCTCTGGTAAGTGGCGCTTCCCCAAAAATAGTGTAGCTTTTTCATCTATATTTTACTTTAGTGCTTCCCTTGAGATTAAAAACAACCTCAAAAAGATTTGGAAACCACTGTCTGTTTTAAAGATGGGGAGATTGAGTTCCACAAGGGAGCAGTGTCCTGCCTATGGGTACTCAGGGCATTCACATCTGGCCCAGGGCTGGGTTTATAAACTCTGGTCTGATGCCTTTAAGGGTGCTGGGTTTCTGAGAAGCCCTGGGGTGGCTGGAGGGCCCCATAGAGTTGCTGAATCTCCCTCCAGGACGGTGGGGTGCCCTAGCAGCTGCTCTCTCCCGGCACAGGTGGGAGACATGAACAAACGCCTGGTTGAGAGCCACAGGCCCAGCAAACCCTGTATAGAGGAGGAGAAATGGGCATATAAGGCCCCCAAGAAGTTCCTTGGCTCCGGCCCCAGGACTGCGACCAATGCCAATCTGAGGCGGAACCTGATGTCAGCTCCCCCGGTGATGAGACGTGAGAGAGTCAAGGGGCCAGAGAGGCCTGTGTCCCAGCAGGTGGGAGTGAGAGCCTAAGCAGGGAGTGACCTCACTCTCCAGCTGCCTGTATTCATGGGTTGTGTGTTTGTTTTATTTTGTACAGGCACTTTTTCCAGAGTGCCTTTTGGTACAAGTACTGCAGTCAGGGGTAGGGTATACCCCTGTTTTAGTCCCATTGCATCTAACCCACTCTGTTGCCTTGGGCTGGGGCACGTCCTATCCTAGAGCATGGCAATAGCCGGGCCCCATACAGTCTGAAAGCTTAGAGGTAGGACCTAAAGGGAATACAGCCCGAAACCTAAAACTGGATATTAGATCCTGGGCTGCGTTCTCTGCAAGCTCAAGTCTCTTGCCAGGTTCAGAGGTGAGCCATGGAGATAGGCTGTGAAGGTCTGAGGCCCAGACTCAGGCAAACCACATTCCTCCTCTGGGCCCTCATCTCTGCCCCAAGATTAACCCTCCAAAGAATGACTGACGGTTCTGTTTTGGGGCAGCAGGAGCAGTTAGCTACTCTCCCTACCCCAGGAAAAGGCCTTGGACTTCTAGTAGTGAGTAGAATATTCCAGCAACGAGGGCAATAGGCTCTGGTGTGATGCCAGGGGAGCCAGTCAAATTGTTTCCCAGCTAAAGTCTGATTCCCGTTCTGGGAGCTGAGCACACAGTAACTGCCATGGTCTAACGAGGTCTGGTAGGATGTAATTCTGCTATAAGATGTATTCACTTTATCATAGGACACTCCTGCCGTCTTTGAAGTGTCAGGATCACATCACTGCTTTCAGATCTTCTAGAGCAGCAGTTCTCAACCTGTGGGTCGTGACCCCTTTGGGGGTTTCCTGCATATCAGATATTTACATTCTGATTCATAACAGTAGCAAAATTACAGTTATGAAGTAGCAACGAAAATAATTTTATGGTTGGGGGTCACCACAACATGAGGAACTGCATTAAATGGTTGTGGCATTAGGAAGGTTGAGAACCACTGTTCTATACTAATGGATTATTATGACGTTCTGTACTCACTTTTAATCCTCTTCTAGGACAAAGAAGGGCATTCCCCAAAGGCAAACTCAAGCCGCTGTCTCAGAGAGCAAAATTGCCAGTAACTCAAAATGGAGATTTCCCAAACTTCGAGTGTCTTAAAGCTCAGTACCCACCAGACACCCTGCTGTGCTTTCCACAGGGTGGGATATTTACTCAGGGGTCCCGGGCAGCTGTTCATTTGTCATCTGCCTCTGATATCTTGTCTCCATGGGAGCCTCCTTGTGACCTGGGAGGCCCATTTTTCTTTCCAGAAACAGTCCAGCGCTGGCGCATGCAGGCAGCTAGGCAAGTCCCGTGGCCGGCAGGCTGCAGTCCCCGGGGTTAACGTGAGAAAAGAGGAATCCCAGAAAGTGTTGCTGCAGTCCAGAGCGTCATCTAGCACGATGTCGTCATCGTCATTGTCGCCATTGCCATTGTTGTCATCATCATTGTCGGTGGAGAAGGTTAGCTGTGCTCAGCCAGGGAGTGGGCAGTCAGAAGGGACTGGGGGGCCTGGGCTAGGGGAGTAAGCATGCCCCCTCTTGCTTGGGAGTGCTGGGCTGGGAGGCAGGAGAAGTGGCATTTCTAGAATCCACTGTGAGAAAGGGAGTGCATTTGAGTGGGGTGATCGGTTCCTCTCTGTTCTTCTCTCCCCATCCTGTACCTTTTCCCTGTGCTGACCCCAGACACCCCTTACTGTGATAGTCACTCGTCCTCCTGAGCATACACACCATGGTGGAGTTAGGGTGTGGCAGGCCTGTCCCATCACCCAGCTCCAGAGACAGGGGCCTTGAGAACCCCCAGGGAGGGGTCCTGTGTCAATGTGGTGGAGAGCAGGGAGTGGCTGCACGTTCTCTTCTTTCAGGTTCTGCATGTTCTTCCTTCCCTTTTAAAAAGTACCTTAACAACTTTTTAAAAAGCAATAATGCTAATTAATTAAAAAAAGAATGCAAGTGTGTGTAAGGAAAAAATAAAGGTCCCCTGTGTGCTGCTCATCCCACCCCACACCACTTGGAGCAGGAACAGTCACTGCTACTTGGTTTGAGCCTTTGTGCATTTTTTTAGACCAGTGTTGTAAGATGATATCTGTATCCTGCCCTTTGCTTTTTAATTTATGTATGTATCCTGGATATACTTTCATGTTGGTACTTTAGATTCATCTTAGACTTTTAATAATTCCAGGATGCCACATACTTTGGGTATATCATGAATTGTTAAGCCAGTCTGATACTGATAGACATACAGGTTAGTTCCAGCTTTTAGCTTTTAGGGGCAGCTCTGCAATTGAACATCCTTGTACACACATTTCGGCGCATTAGTATGAGCATACTGAAAGGTTGGATTCTGGGAAGCAGAGTTGCCAGCAGACCCTGTCTCTTTAAATCTGTGACTCCATGGTACATGGCTCAAGGCCTGATGTTTTGGGTTGGAGACCCAGTGCTGTCAGGGCACAGTTTACTGTAAGCCAGTCACTGGGGAGGTAGCTATGAGCAAAAGATGCCCCAAGTTCCCATCCTCGGGGAGCTGCCCTTCTAGTTGGGGCAAGGCAGACAATTAACCAAATAAAGGGCATGTCACAGAGCCCAGGTAGAGTAGAAACGAGGAAGCTGGGAAGAGGGTGAGGAGAGCGGGCCAGGGGGGTGGGGATGGTGTTGTTGTCTTAAGAGGCTGGTCAGGGAGAGCCAGGGAGAGCTCCACAGAGGAGGTGGCTCGAAGGAAGTGAGGAAGCGTGGCCTGCGGTTATGAACCCTTGCCATCTACTGTGGCATAGTAAGACATGGGTGGTAGCCTTCTGGACTTTTCCCATGTATATATAAGTACACACGTGTACGATTACATATATGTAAATATAGATACATATGTCCACCAAATAGTATCAGATGGTGTATATTATTCTGTGACTTGCTCTTTTTCACCTGATGTCTTACAGGCACCTCTTCATGACTGTGTGTAGAGCAGCAGGGTTCCTCTTGCCAGCCCTGTAATGTCCCAGAGGTGCTGTCCAGGGTCTGTCCAGCCGTCTGCTATTGATAATTTCTAGGTTTTGCCTCTATAACCGTCATTGCAGGCTGGGCCCAGTGGCTCATGCCATAGCATCATTGTAGTTCACAGCAACCTTAAACTCTTGGGCTCAAGCAATTCTCTTGCCTCAGCCTCTGAAGTAGCTGGGACTACAGGTGCTGCCACAACACCTGAATAGTTCTTCTATTGTTAGTAGATACAGGGTCTTGGTCTTGCTCAGGCTGGTCTTGAACTCCTGAGCTCAAGAAATGCACCTGCCTTGGCCTCCCACAGTGCTAGGATTAGGTGTGAGCCACCACACCCAGTTGATGGTTTTTTTAAAATTATTTTTTTGGTAGAGACCAGATCTCACTCTGTTGCCTAGGCTGTTGAACTCTTGGTCTCAAGGAATCCTCCTGCCTCTGCCTCCCAATTAAGATCATTTTTTTGAAGTTCAGCTAATTCTTCTATGGCACTCTACCTAGGGCAACAGAGTGAGACTGTCTCAATGCCCCCTCCAAACAAACAACAAAAAAATCAGCTAGACATGGTGGTGTGTGCTTATAAGTCCCAGCTACTCCCTCAAGAGGTTGAGACAGGTGGCCCCTGAGCTCAGTTCAAGTACAGACTAGGCAACATGGCAAGATCTCATCTCTCATGACTTATCTGATCTCAGGCCACAGCTTCAGTTTGCCCTGTACTGGCCTCTGTGGCTGAGCCAAGTGTGATGAGGGACCTTGGTTTTCTGTTTTTTTGTAGTGTCATTATATAACTTTGGTATCAGGGTAATGCTGGCCCGTAAAATAAATTAGGAAGTGTTACCTCTTCAGAATTTTGGAAAAATCGGAGAAGGATTGGTATTCTTCTTTAAGTGTTTGGTAGAATTTACCAGTGAAACCATCAGGTCCTAGTTTTTGACCCTGGCACCTGGGCCGATGGGGAGTCGGTTGAGTATCTTCTGTGGACTTCTGTGAAAATAAGAATAATCAAGATTTGTTTGATGGCTGCTAACATGTTTTGGGGACATATAAGCCATTCCACCATTAAGTTCTGAGTTGGCAGCAGTGAGGAAGCCTCTGTTTTCCGCTTCCCAGCCTGATTTGCTAGAGCATGGTGACTGTGCTCTCAGCCTCGCGCAGGGTGCTGGACAGGAAACTCTCTTCCCGTCCAGCAGAATAACTTCCCACTGTGGCCCCCACATGGGCCATAGCAGTGGCATGTAAGACAGAAACGTGCTAAGGGGGGACTTAGCAAAGGGTGTAATTAAAGTGAGACTTGGACAAGAATTTGAATAAAATGCTTCCTTGATGATTGGCTGGAAATGTGGGTATTTCACTAAAAATGTAGAAGAGGAATAAGTTCCTTCTTTAAATTGCTTTGAGTTGAGTTAAAGGTCTTAAAAAATCTTGTTTGAGCCTTATGTCAATCAAATTTGTGTGTCTTCATTCAATAAACATTTCTTGATCTTTTCTTCTGTGTCAGGTAATGTTGTATTAATAGTTACTGAGGATAAAGTAGTAAATAAAAAAGACAAAAATCACTGCCCCCTAGTCGCATAACCCTGCGTGATGTTCCTTGTCACCAGCTGGGTAGGGAAGAAGGAACACCATTACTATTCTCATTGGGTACCCAGGAAATTAGGGGACTAGTGGGTGTGGTGAGTTTCCTGGGTCCCCCAGCCCTGCTGAGCCAGGCCCACCTCTCTCCACAGATCATCTTCCTGCAGACCCGACCTTGCCTGCCACACACAGCTGCCCTGCTGAGCAGCTGTAGCAACGGCTACATCTATGCCTGGTCCATCCATGCAAAAGGAGGCCTTTTGGGGAGGTTTCCTGTGGACCTCAAAGGCGATGGAGATATTGTCGTGGGTGCCATGGCCACTGACAAAAATGACTGGATCCTCATCACAGGGGATTGCAAAGGACAAATCAAGGTGAGAAAAAACTGGCATTAAGGTTGAGTGGCTAGGCTTGGCGCCTGTGGCTCAATCGGCTAAGGCACTAGCCACATACACCTGAGCTGGCGGGTTTGTATACAAACAACAATGTTGCCCGCCAAACCACAATGACAGCTACAACCAAAAATAGCCGGGCGTTGTGGCAGGCACCTGTAGTCCCAGCTACTTGGGAGACGGAGGCAGGAGAATCATTTGAGCCCGGGAGTTGGAGGTTGCTGTGAGCTGTGATGCCACGGCACTCTACCCTGGGTGACAGCTTGAGGCTCTGTCTCAAAAAAAAAAAAAAAAAAAGAAAAAGATTGGCTAATGCCAGCCAAGCTTTGGCCACCTCTTTGCTGCACATGGCATTTGCCTAGTTCCTGCTTTCTCTGGGTACTGGTTTCATTTACAAAGTGCTGGGAGGAAGAAGGTGAAATGAGGGAGGGCTTAGTGAGGAAAGGCCCCCAGGAAGCCTTCCCCAGGAAATCCTGTGCTCTGTCATTGTCCTCTGACTCCCTCATCCTCAGCTGTGCGGCTCATCTGTGACCAGCTGTCTCAGGAAGTGCTTCGTGGTAAGACATGAGGCAGGAGTATCTGTCCTTGAGCCATTCATGCCTTCTCTGCCTACTAGCCAAGGAGTCTGGCCTAGAAGATCCCTAGACCCTAGGCTTAGGTTTCTCAGAGGTGGAAGGAAGAGCTGCCCCCAAAAGTAAAGAGGAAAGTCTCGGGGGAGCCCACAGAGTGAGGTGAGGTGAGGTGAGGTGGGGTCTGGGTTGAGGGGTGCTGGGCCCCTAACCTACTTTTTGTGCCTAGATCTGGGACATCAAGGATTACTGCGTATTCTCTGACCAGCCGGCCTCCCAGTTCAGTGGGGCTAAGGGCAGCTCTGAAACAGAGAACAAGTTTCGGGTCTTAATTCCTCCACAACCTGGGATCAACTTCTCACGCATTCCCTTGGATGAGAAAGAGGTAGGAAGATTACTGGACAGTTGCTCAAAGTGCCTGTGAGTCCCACTAATGAGCTAAGGCCATGTTCCTGTACTGAGATTATGAGCTTTCATGTGTCCTATTTGTGGTTGTCTGGCTGATGTGGGAAAGTCTTCACCACATCAAACCACACCAAAATACATGCACATGTACGTGCACACAGAAGCTTAACCTTCCAGAAGCTTTGCAACACGGACTCTGAAGTCATGAAATATTTGTGTATTTTCTTGAATAGGCAATACATTTACATGGATCAAAAATCACTTGATATTTCCCTGATGAGTAATGAAGTTGAGCACCTTTTTATTAGCTATTAGGAAAATGCACATTAAAGCCAGAGTGCTCTACCACTATACATAGTGCAACTCACCAGAGGGGCTGAAACTGAAAAAACAGGCAATACCAAATGTTGGTAGAGTTGCAGGTCAATGGGAACTTCCACTGCTGGTCAGAATGTGCACTGGCATACACAACACATGTCAGTGTAAGTGCAGATGTTTTTCAACCAAATGGAGGTTGAAAATGCATTAAAAGATTTGAGTAAGAATGTAATGTAATTACTATCTGTAATACTGCCATAGTAGAAACAACCTGAACACCCATCAGTGTCGACTAAAAAAATAAATTGTGGGCTGACAATTAAGCACAGTGCTTACTGCGCCAGCCACATATACTGAAGGTGGCAGGTTCAAACCCAGCCTGGGCCAATTAAACAACTGCAACAAAAACCAGCCAGGCTTTGTGGTGGGCACCTGTAGTCCCAGCTACTTAGGAGGCTGAGGCAAGAGACACACTTAAGCCCAAGACTTTGAGGTTGCTGTGAGCTGTGACGCTACGGCACTCTACTGATGGCGACATAATGAGACTCTGTCTCAAAAACAAAAACAAAACAAAACTGTGGTATATACACACTGCAGAATAATATCTGGCTCTGGAAATGAATGGTCTACCTGCATCTACTCACTACAACATGGGCAACTCTTGAAACAATTTTAGCAAAAGTCAGATACAGAAGAGTATATATTCTGAGGAAAATCAAGGCCCAGAAAGGCAAATAATTCTTCCTCTCGCCTTTTTTTTTTTTTTTTGGTTGCTGTTGTCATTTTTTAGCTGGCCCTGGGTTTGAACCCGCCAGCCTTCATCCACATGGCTGGCGCCATTCCCACTGTGCTACAAGCAAGAAGCCTTCCTCTTTCCTGTCTTAGTTCATGTAATAAACATTCATTATTCCAAAAAAAAAAAAGGAAAAAAAAAAAAAGAAGAGTATATATTGTTATGTTTTATAGTTCCCGTTATATAAGTACAAAGCCAGACAAGACAAACCTATTCTATTAGAAGTGATTCTTCTCATGTGTAGGGGGTGAAGTGGCTGCCGGGAGTCATGAGGCAGACTTCGGGCGAGGGGGAGGGTTGGCGATGCTCTGCTTCATTATCTGAGTTTGATCATGCAGTCATGTTCAGTTTGTGATAAGGACAATTACCTATGTGTATATTATACATCAAGAAAAGCTTAAAAAAAATCAGGCAGTATAAAAAGGCTTACCATGAAGAATCTAAGTCCCATTCCTTCCCCCCCCAAAGTAGTACTTGCTCCCTGGAGTAAACACTTCTATTGATTTTTGTTATTCTTCTAGTATTCACGCAAACACATGTATGGAGTACATGTGAAGTACACCCTCAGTAGAGTGCTATGGAATCACAGCTCACAGCAACCTCAAATTCTTGGGCTTAAGCGATTCTCTTACCTCAGCCTCCTGAGTAGCTGGGACTGCAGGCGCCCGCTGCAATGCCCAGCTATTTTTTGGTTGCAGCTGTCATTGTTGTTTAGCAGGCCTGGGCCGGGCTCGAACCCACCACCTTCAGTGTATGTGGCCAGCACCCTACTCACAGAGCTATGGGCGCTGAGCCAGTGCATTATTTTTTATAGCTGTGTGGCAAGCCATAGCATATGTTATTGATATGATTCCTTCTTAAAGAAAATTTAAAAAATTTTAAAAGTGATTAGTGAATGTTTTTTCACACATGTGAAAACATGTCTATAGGGTAAATTCCTAGAAGAGGGATTGTTAGGTCAAAGAATTACATGCATTTGCAATTTTGAAAGCCATCTTGCAGTCTTAGGTGCCTTTTGAATCTCTGCACAAATATATTATGCTCATTCTAGTTTTGATATGGAGAGAATTTCATGGTATTCAAATAGTTGGGAACTAGTCACCCAGGCAGTGAGTATAAGAGGAATTTATAATATTAATACCATCACTGTAATAACATTTATTCACTGCTCACAGGGTTTTGGGGATTGGGATAAGTGCTTTACGTATGTTGTCATTAATCTCCGTAATGACTCCTGTGAGAGATGTTATTTTTTAGATGAGGAAGTAAAAAAACTGAAGAGCTGGAGGGACTCGTCTAAGCTCATGTAAGCTGCAGGTGTGGTGACTAAGCCCAGGTGTGTCTGACTCCAGAATCTGTGTTCCTGACTATCTACCCTTAATTACACATATGAAACGATTGTGATTATATTATTACGTATTATATTATATTATATATTAATTATATATTATGTATTATATTATTATGATTATATTATATATGTATATAAAATGAATTTCCTATATCATCAAATATTTCTTTAGTTTTATAAATGTTATTTTATATTGGCAGACCATAATTGTATATATTTACAACGTACAATGTGATGTTTTGATATTTTTACATATATAGAATGATCAAATCAAGCTACCTATATACTCGAGTATAAGCCGAGTTTTTTCAGCACAAAATTTGTGCCGAGTTCGGGTTTTTCGGCACCAAAAACTCGGCTTATACTCAAGTATATACGGTAATTGACATTTATCTGCCCCTTCACCTACTTTTCATTTTTTTATTTGGAGACATTTGGAATTTACTCTATTAATTATTTTGAAGTATACAATACTTTATTATTGAGTGTAGGCCCTTTACTGTGCATTAGATCTCAAAGCTTATTCTCCTTGTCTACCTGAAACTTTGTGCCTGTAGTTCCAGCTACTTGGGAGGCTGAGGCAAGAGGATCACATGAACCCAAGAGTTTGAGGTTGCTGTGAGCTATGACGTCACAGCACTCTACCAAGGGTGACAAAGTGAGACTCTCAAAAAAAAAATTCTTTTTTACAGATCTTTTTCTTTTTGTAGTTTTTTTGCATATCTGGTAATTTGTCCCAAGGAAAGAGTATATAAAAGAACATACTCTTTTTAAGGCCTTTAATGTGTACGTCAAACTGCACTCCTGAAGGCTTATACAGTTTTGCCCTTTGTTAGCTTTTGTTTGCTTTATCTGAGACAATATAAGGTGTTTATTAGTGGTATTCATCTGTGGCTACCCTGTGTCTGTTAAAGTACCTTTCTTTCTTTCTTTCTTTTTTTTTTTTTTTTTTGAGACAGAGTTTTCACTTTGTCACCCTCAGTAGAGTGCTATAGCATCATAGTTCACAGCAACTTCAAACTCTTGGGCTCAAGTGATCCTCTTGCCTTAGCCTCCTGAGTAGCTGGGACTAGAAGTGCCCACCAAATTGCCTGGCTATTTTTTTTTAGAGATGGGGCTCTTACTCCGACTCAACCTGGTCTCAAACTCCTGTGCTTAGGTAGTCCACCTACCTCTGCCTCCCAGAGTGCTGGGATTTTAGGCATGAGCCACCATGCCTGGCTAACAGTACCTTGCTTATAGAAGGCATTCAATAAATATTATAAACATCCAAAGTGAAGAAAAACCTTTTGCTTGATTTTTAGATGCAAACATTTTTGATTTTAATTACAATGTCTTTGCTTATTAGTGATGTTGACATCTTTCCTTCTTTTGCTGGCCATGTATAATTTTGTGAATTGCTTCTTATGTCCTTTGCCTGCCTGCCTGCCTGCCTGCCTTCCTTCCTTCCTTCCTTTTTCTTTTTCTTCTTTTTTTCTTTCTTGCCTGGGTTCGAATGTGGTGGTATCATCATTGCTCACTGCAATCTTAAACTTCTGGGCCCAAGCAATACTCCTGCTTCAGCCTCCTGAATAGTGGGGACTATAGACATATGCCACCATGCCTGGTTGATTTTTTTCTATTATTTTATAGAGACAGGGTGTCCCTGTATTGCTGAGGCTGGTCTCAAACTCTCGGCCTCTAGGATCCTCCTGCCTTGGCCTCCCAAAGTGCTGAGATTGCAGGAGGCAGCTATCACACTTGGCCTTGTTTGCCTACTTTTCTATTGTAGTAACCATCTTTTATAAATGATATAAAATCATTTCAAATATATTAAAAGATTAATCATCATCGATCATATTATTGCAAATATTCCCTCCCCCCCAGATTTGTCATTTGCCTGCTAATTTTATGTGTTTTTAAAATTACAATATATTTTTTGGTCAGTTCTTTTTCCCAAAGAGATACTTTCTATTGCCTATTGCTTTCTTATTCAGAGATAAGATAAACATTCACTTATTTTTTTCTCTTAGATGTTTTATGATTTCATTAAAAATAAATCTTCAGTGCTTCTGGCATTCATTTTGTTGTAAAATATAATATAATGACTTCTCTTAGTTCTTCCTCAAGTGTCCAGTTCTGCTAATTGAGTCACACTTTCTATTACTTTGATCATACCCCAAAGTTTTACATACATTGGGTTTCTGAGCCCTTTCTTATCTTCTGTTGCTCTGTTTAAAGTTTGTATTATTCTGACTTTTCATTCTTGAATATGGTTGAACAAGTCCCCCTTCATTAATCATGTTTAATTTCAAGTTCAGTGGAGCTTTATTCCCATCATATAATGTGATACATCACCCCCTTGCTAACCCTATTCTCCCAGTGCCCAGCTGAGACACTTCAGAAGCAGATCTGGGCTGACGTCCTGGCCTCATCACTCTCTAGCTATGTGGCCTTAGGTTGGTTGGTAAACATCTCTGACTCTCATTCTGTCCTCTGTAAGATGGTGGGAATCATCCACATCCTGTAAGGTTGCATGTTCAGCAGTACTTGGTAAACAATACAGCCATATGTAAATTCTTTTTATGGTTTTACCTAAGGGGCCAGTAAGGGCTGGAGAAGTGGTGGGACTTACTTAGGGTCACAAGCAAGTTAATGTGGAATGTGTTCAGAACTAGAGCCCCGGCCAGCATCACAGGGCCCTCCACCCAGGCTGTACCTTCTCTAGTCCTGTGTGCCTTCTGATGAGCCTGTGTGGTGGCCATGCTATAAGTGGTTCTTTACTGTCCTCTATAGGTTGTGGCTGGCCAGACCATCTCCCTGGTCCCCCCTCTGCTCCTGATTACCTGGAAGGCCCATTTGGATAGTGTGGCGGACGTCCTGTATGTGGACAGCTTCCAGCTGGTGATCAGTGCTGGCCAGGACCAGAATGTCAAGGCTTGGAAAGTCTCCGGTAAAGCCATCGGTATGAGTCCTACTAAAGCTCAGCCACACCCCACGGTCCTGCTTTCCCTGTCACTGTTAGAACACAAAACTAGCATGAACCTCACACCCTGTGGGGAGAGGGTGTTGGGCCACAGCAGCTGCCTTTGCACAAATAGTACAGAAGCTGAGTCTGCCCGCTCGTCTGCTCAGCAGTCTGTCCATCTACCCATCGTCCATTTACCCAACCATCCAACATTATTTGCCTTTGTATATTTTTGTAAATCATATATCTGATAAGGTATATTTCTGTATTTTTTTTTAAATAAACTTAATTGTTACATTATACATGAAGAAAAATGCACAAATCCAAAAGGGGTCAGATCAGTGAATTTTCAGAGAGTAAAACTATGTCCATCTCAAGAAACCATTAGTACAGCCACTACGGAAAATGGTATGGAGATTCCTCAAAAAATTAAAAATAGGCGGTGCCTGCAGCTCAGTGGGTAGGGCACCAACCACATACACTGAGGCCTGTGGGTTCAAATACAGCCTGGGCCAGCCAAAAAACAGTGACAAGTGCAACATAAAAATAGCCGGGCGTTGTGGCAGGCGCCTGTAGTCCCAGCTACTTGGGAGGCTGAGGCAAGAGAATCACTTGAGCCCAAGAGTTTGAGGTTGCTATGAGCTATGACACCATAGCACTCTTCTGAGGGTGACATAGTGAGAATCTGTCTCAAAAAAAGAAAAATTAAAACTAGAGCTACCATACTACCCGGCAATCCCACTGCTGGATATATATTCAAAGGAAATGAAACGAGTATGTCACAATAGGTAGCTGCACCCTCATGCTTAGTGTAGCATGATTTACAATAGGCAAGATGTGGAATCAACCCAACTGTCCAAAAATGCATGAATGGATAAAGAAAATGTGGTACATATTCACAGTGGAATTCTCAGCCATAAAAAAAGGATGAAATTGTGTCATTTGAGACCGGAAGGACATCATGTTAAGTGAAATAAGCTAGGAACACAAAGACAAATACCACATAATCTCAGTGAACTGTGGGAGTTGATATGGTGGATTTCATAGGAGCAGGGAGTAGATAGGGGTGAGCAGAGACTGGGGAGAGCATGGTCAGTGGGTACAAAGTTACCGTCAGGAGAGTGAGTTCTGGCGTTCCACAGCATAGAAAGTGAAGATGGTTAGTGATAAGTACTGTATATAACAAAATAGCCCAAAGAGGGGCTTTTGAATCCTCTCTCCACAAAGAAACGATAAATGCAAGAGATAATTGAAACACTAAATATCCTGATTTGATCATTATACAATATATATGCATCAAAACATCAAATTATGTCCTATAGATTGTACGATCACGATGTGTCAATTAACAAAAAAGAAGCTGAAGGGCAGCGCCTGTGGCTCAGTGGGTAGGGCACCAGCCCCATATACTGAGGGTGGCAGGTTCAAACCTGGCCCCAGCCAAACTGCAACAACAACAAAAAATAGCTGGGTGTTGTGGCAGTGCCTGTAGTCCCAGTTACTTGGGAGGCTGAGGCAAGAGAATCACCTAAACTCAAGAGCTGGAGGTTGCTGTGAGTTGTGATGCCACAGCACTCTACCAAGGGTGACAAAGTAAAACTCCTACAAAACAAAACAAAACAAAAACAAAACAAACAAAACAACTCTGCTTTGGGGCTGTGCCTATGGTTCAAAGGAGTAGGGCGCTGGCCCCATAGGCTGGTGGTGGTGGGTTCAAACCCAGCCCCAGCCAAAACTGCCAGAAAAAAAAACAAAAAAAACTGAAACCAGCACTCCAAGGGTTTCCTGAGTGCTTTTGTCATACAGCAGATCTCTAGAACTCTGGCAACTTGCATGACTGAAACTATATCCACTGAACAGCAGCTCCCCATTCCCTCTCCCTCCAGCCCTGGCAACCACCATTTCTGTTTCTAAGAGTTTGATTCTTCATATAAGTGCAGATAGTGCAGTATTTGTCCTTCTGTGACTAGCTTCTTTCTTTTAGCATAATGTTCTTAAGATTCTTTCATGTTGTAGCCTATTTCCTTCTCTTTAAAGGCTGTACTTCCTTCTTTTTAAAGGCTGAATAATATTCCATTGTATGTATTCAATACATTCTCTTCACCCATTCTTCTCTTGGACATTAGGTAGTTTTTACATCTTGGCTATTGTGAATAATGCTGCAATGACCAAGGATGTCTCTTTGTGATTCTGTTTTCAACAGATTGGATAGATACCCAAAAGGGGACTCCTGAATCATATGGTAGTTTGTTTTCAATTGTTTGAGGAACTCTTATGCCATTTTACATTCCCATGATCCATATGCAGGGGTTTCAATTTCTTGTCATTTTTTTTGGTAGTAGCCACTCTAATGGGTCTGAGGTGACACCTCATTGTGGTGGTGGTGGTGGTGATCATTTTTTTGAGATAGAGTTTAGCTCTGTTGCCTTGGCTAGAGTGCCATGGTATTAGCTTAGCTCACAGCAACATCAAACTCCTGTGCTTAAGTGATCCTCCTGCCTCAGCCTCCCAAGTAGCTGGGGCTACAGGTGCCTGCCAGAATGCCTGGCTAATTTTTCTATTTTTAATAGAGATGGGACCTCACTGTTGCTCAGACCGGTCTCAAACTCCTGAGTTCAAATGATCCTCCTGTCTTAGCCTCCCAGAGTGCTAGGATTATAGGTGTGAGCCACCACACCCGGCCCTCATTGTAGTTTTGACTTGCATTTCCTTTATGATTAGTGACATTGAGCAGTAGTTTTTTTCTTTTCTTTGGTGAATATTATTCCACTTCCTCAGCTTCCTGAGTAGCTGGGACTATAGGTGCCTACCATGATGCCTGGCTAGTTTATGTATATATTTTTTGTAGTAGAGATGGGGTCTCACTCTTGCTCAGGCTGGTCTCAAACTACTGAGCTCAAGCAATACACCTACCTTGGCCTCCCAGAGTTCTAGGATTATAGGTGTGAACCACCATGCCCAACTCCGGTATATCCATTAAAATATTTTTATAGTTGTAGTTATTTTTTGTTTTTTTAAATTTTTATTATTATTTTTTTACTTTTGAGATAGAATCTCACTCAGTTGCCTTGGATTAAGTACCAAGGCATCATCGTAGCTCACAGCAACCTCAATCTCTGAGGCTCAAGCAATCCTCTTGCCTCAGCCTCCTGATTAGCTGGGACTATAGGCAGCCACCATAATGCCCAGCTAATTTTTTGGTCTATTTTTAGTAGAGACAGGGTCATGCTCTTGCTCAGGCTGGTCCCAAACTCCTAAGCTCAAGTAATCCACCCATCTCTACCTCCCAGAGAACTCCTAAGCTCAAGTAATCCACCCATTTCTACCTCCCAGAGTACTAGGATTACAGGTGTGAGCCAGTGCCCAGACAATTTCTCCTTCATTTAATAAAAAAACAATTTTCTTGGATGCAGTATTTTTGAGAGGCAGGTTTATTTTTCTTTGAATATAGCATTCTACTCCCTTATGGCCCAAAGTTTCTGTTGAGAAATCTTCTGATAGTCTTATGAGGGTCCTTATGTATAAGACAAATGCTTTTCTCTTGCTACTTTTGAAATTCTCTCTTTGTCTTTGACCTTTCCCAATTTGATTATAATATGTCTCACCATGGACTTCTTTGTATTTATCCTGGTTGGAATCCCTTGAGCTTCTTGAATCCAGATGTTCTTTTGAGATTTGAGAGGTTTTCAGCTATTATTTTTTAAATAAGCTTTTTGCCCCTTTCTCTCTCTTTTTGATATTCCCATAATGTGCATGTTAGTCTACTTGATAGTATCCCATAAATACCTTAGGCTTTCTTCACTTTTCATTCTTTTTTCTCCTCTACTGAATAATTTCTAATGACTTTGAGTATGTTGTTCTTTGCTTCTGTTCAATCAAATCTGCTATTAAAACTTCCTAGAGAAATTTTCAATTCAGTTACTTTATTCTTTAGCTTCAGAACTTGTGTTTGGTTCTTTTAAATATTATCTATATCTTTGTTGATATTCTCATTTTGTTCATGTTTTATTTCACAGAAGTTGTTAAGCATTTCTGTGATAGTTATTTTGAATTCTTTGTCAAGTAATATGTGTATACCTCCATTTCTTTAGGGTTGGTTTCTAGAGATTTATTTTGTTTCTTTGGGCCATGCTTCCCTATTTATTCATGTGCTTGTACTTTTATATAAGGATCTATGCATTTCTAAAAGCAGCCACCTCTACCAGTCTTTATAGATGGGCTTCATCGTGCAGCCAATCAGCCTGGCTAGAGGTTTTGGGGACCTCTTAAACCTTATCTGTGGATGCTTCTTATCTGGACTTGTGCATGTAAATTCCCAATTAAAGGGATTTTCTTTTTTCAGGCGCTCATGATTTCTTTCTCCCTCCAGTGTCCATCTGCTATAGTGCAGATTCTCTACAGCTGCAGCAAGTTGCTTAGCTTGCTTTTGTTTTCAGTGGCCTTGAGAATTCTAGAGTATGTTAGCTCCTGTCAGCAGATCTCAGTCAGAAGATACAGAAACTAGTCCCTCAGGCTTTTGGAGCCACAAAACCAGAAAGTTGGATACATGCTCCACTTTTCTCTTTCTTACCATGAGGGAGAGGCTGCCAAGTGGTATTGGCCTTTATCTCCTGTGCCGTGGGTCCTCTGGAGCATCAGCAAGCTGCCCAGCTCCCTTTTGTTCTCAGGAGCTCCCAGCATCTAGGGTATGCTGAGTCCTTCAGCACTCTGAGACAGGCAAGGAAGAATCCAGTTCCTTGGGTAGCCCCTCAAAGCCAGGACATTGAATATATATCCTAACTCTTTCCCCCCTCATTCCACACTGAGCTGGGTCTAAACTGTTACATCTGATTTGAAAGGACACCAGATTTAGGAGCCCAAATCTGGTGTCCTTTCCTGTCAGTGCTTTGATTCAGGCCAGACAGAAAATAGCTTATCAGATAGAACTCTGAAAATTCTGAATGTTACATATATGTCCCAGTCTTCCTTCCCTTCCCAGGGAGAAGCTGGGAGCTGAGAGTTCCTTCCCAGCCATGCTTCACTGAGCCAGGAGAGGACTTATCATAAGTGAGTGCCACGAATTTTCCTAAATGCCTTCCATGCAGCTGGTTTTCTCCTCATCTTGGGAGCAGGAGCTTAACTGGTTTCTGGATTGCTCACCAAGGGAAACGGTTTGTGTATTGTTGTGGAGTCAGAGTGTCCATGGGGAGAAGGAGGGTCTAGAGTTTCCTATTCTACCATCTTACTTATATCATCCATATCTCTTAAGGACTTTGGTATTTTGTATCTCAAAGACTTTCTTTTTTTTGAGACAGAGTCTCACTATGTTGCCCTCAGTAGAGTGCTGTAGCGTCACAGCTCACAGCAACCTCAAACTTATGCGCTTAAGCGATTCTCCTGCCTCAGCCTCCCTAGTAGCTGAGACGACAGACACCCGCCACAATGCCCAGCTATTTTTTTGTTGCAGTTGTCATTTAGCTGGCCCAGGGCCGGATTTGAACCTGCCACCCTTGGTGCATGTGGCCCGTGCCCTACACACGGGCACCACCTCTCAAAGACATTTTTGACTATTCCATATTTATTTACATTCCATAAGTATAATCTCTAAAGTTATCTTTTAGCAGCTTGATTGTCTTATTTATTTATTTTTTATTTTTTTATTTTTTTTTGCAGTTTTAGGCCGGGGCTGGGTTTAAACCCGCCACCTACGGCATATGGGACTGGCATCTTACCCCTTTGAGCCACAGACGCCACCCAGAAGCTTAATTGTTTTAAATTCAAGTTTATGAAGTGTAATTTATATCCAATAAAATTTATCTTTTAAAAATATACAGTTATCAGCCGGGTGTGGTGGCTCATGCCTGTAATCCCAGCACTCTGGGAGGCTGAGGTAGGTAGATCCTGAGTTGGAAACCAGCTTGAGTTAGAGCAAGACCCTGTCTCTAAAAATAGCCAGGGATTGTGGTGGGTGCCGAGTCCCAGCTACTGGGGAGGCTGAGGCAAGAGAATTGCTTGAGCCTAAGAATCTGAGGTTGCTGTGAGCTATGACACCATGGTTCTCTACCAGGGGTGACAAAGCGAGACTTTGTCTAAAAAAAAAAAAAAAAAAAAAAAAAAAATATATATATATATATATATATATATATACACACACACACACACACACATATATATATATATATATAGTTATGATGAGTTTTGTGTAACTGACATTATAGTCAAGAAATAGACATCATCTACCTAGTAGTAAACTCCATTTCCTTCTCCTGTCCTCTAATAGCCATTGATCTCTTCTCTCTATATACAGTTGTGCTTTTTTCCCCAGAATATTATGTAAGTGGAATCACGCAGTTTATAGCCTTTTGAGTGAAAGTCTAACTTTCATTTAGCATAATAGATTGAGATTCATCTATCTTGTTGAATGTATCAGTAGTTTTTCTTTTCTTTGCTGAATATTATTCCACTGTGCAGCCATCTCATGCACTGGCTATCTCATGCAATGGATTTATTAATTCATTTACCAGTTAAAGGACATTTGGGTTATTTTCAGTTTTGCGTAGTTATGAATAAAGCTGCTATAAACATGGTTTTCCTTTCTTTGGGGGTAAGTATCTAGAAGCAGAATTGCTGGGTTGTCTGGTAAGTGTATTTAAACTTGGTAAGAAATTGCCAAAATGTATTTTTTGCATTTCCATCTCTGTACCCTCATCAGCATTTTGTATGTGGTCTACTATTTTAAATTTTAATGGTTTACAATTAGTCAGAGATTGCAATATTCCTCTCTCAATAATTTATATCAGCAGTCCATAGAAAATAGCTTAATTTTTAATGTTTATTAAATTTTACATATATACATTTTTACATATATTTGAATATTACTTTTATCATCTAATTTTTACAACGGCCATGGTTTTTCTTTGCCCTTTTCCCTGTTTTTCTACATTTCACTGAATTAGTTACTTTCCTTTATTTCCCTCTGCCCCTTACCAGTTTGGATTGTACATTCTCTTTTGTTTTGAATGGGTAATTTTGAAGTTTTCTTATCTAATTTTCTAAGACAGACTAAAGTCATGTCTTTACTTTCTCTTGAACAAGACAAGGACCTGAATAAGCAAGTTTTGACTTCTTTTAACTCCCCCGTACTACTTTATATTTTGAACTTCCCCTTCCTGCCTTCAATATCTTGATTGCCTAACACTTTAGGTATATCTTGTTCTTGATTTCAGGTACTGTATTTTTTAGTTTTAGAATGCCCATTTGATTCTTCCCCCTAGACTGCAATTTTCTGTTGAACTCTTCTGTCTTTTCATTTTCTTCATATTTTCCTTAATTTTATTTAACATTATTTATAATAGTTAAAAATTTTTATCTGCTAACTCTGAAGTCTAAATCATTTGAAGGGTCTACTTGTAATGCCTATTTTTTCTTTTGATTATCATTATATTTGGCTGCCTTTTTACGTGTCATATATGTAAAAAGACAAAAACACAAAAGCCCTTTTCTGGACTTTGTATAAAAGAACTGTAGCGACTGAAGTTGATATTATTTCCTCTGAGAACATTTATTCTTTCTTCTGTTTAAGGCTGATTACCTCAATCCAATTAGGCAGAGAGCTGAGCTAGGGCTGGATTGCAGCCTTAGGTAGACTCAGTTCGCCTCCGTTGTATCAAGGTGAATCTATTATGTTTGTTACAGGCTATCTCTTCAGTGGGACTCTGTCTCCTAATGGTCCCATTCTGCTTTGCTAGCCCAGCCCCTGTAACCCAAGCCTCTCCAAACTCAGCAAATGCCCTCACAGGAAGAATGGCTGTGCATTTAGGACTCTGTCAGGCTTAATCCATCATGCCGGCCACAATGGCTGCCAGAAGCTCTGTGTGTTTCTCTTCTAAGCCAAACCTGATTCTTACTCAGCCTGTGCCCAGACTCAGGAATGCCCCCCAAACAAGAAAGTGGCTCTCAATCTCAGGTCTTCTTGGAAAGACTCTTCCCTTTCTGTAATTTTACTTTATCCAATCCTCTTTGCTTCTACAACTATTGAATAATTCTTTTTTTTTTTTTTGCAGTTTTTGGCTGGGGCTGGGTTTGAACCCACCACCTCCGGCATATGGAGCCAACGCCCCACCCCTTTGAGCCACAGGCGCTGCCCTGAATAATTCTTTTTAAAAATTATTTTGTTACCCATTTTATTTTTCTTAAATTTTCAAAGTCTGCACCAGGAGAGTGGCCCCACTACTCACTATTCCCTATTCAGAAATAGGACTCAAGTTTCTCCATGTTCATGACCTACTTTTTACTCTAGCCCCTTTCCTCTCCTCCTCCTCTCCACCCTTACCCAAATCTCACCTTTGATGGGAGGATGGCCATTTTATGTCATTACTATTTTATGCCTGAGCTAGCCCCCTTAAGGATCATTTTGATCATTACCATAGCATTCTCCCCATCTCAGCTGCATGTGGGAAGGAAGGATGCTTTAGGCTGAGCTCCAAGCATAATCCGAGGGCTAGTGTCTGCTTCATGCAGATATTGGTTGGGTACCAATATGGTGGGTATAATATAGTTGATACTCAGTATTCGGGTAGGTGTGTGGGCTGGGAGTAGGGGGTTGCTGGCTAACTCTTGAGGGCAGAGGGTAAGGGGCAGAGGGTTCAGAAGAGGCTGTATGCTAGTCCTTATTCTAAGCCAGGTCTGGTCAAATCACAGGAACATTTGGCCTGAGTGTGTGGAAAAGACTCCAGGATGCTCCTGATGATCTTCATGAACAAAAAGCAAGCTTTGAGAAGAGCATTTCCACAGGCATCCCCACCAAGGCCTTCCATCGGGAGCTGCAGTGAGTTAGCCTAGCACACGCCATCTTCTCTGGCCTGAGGAGGGGAATCCTGTGAGCCTCCCTAGGACCCAGGAAATCTCTACTTGGGTTGGGAAGAGCCCCTGCAAGGCCAGAGGCTTGGGACCTTCAGGCAACTTTACTTCATAGGTGGCAGCTGTGGTAGGAGAGCCTGAGGCCCCATTCTAGCCACCTTAACTGAAAGACTGAGCAGTGAAAGGGGAAAAATACAAAACCCCAGCACTTAGATAGGGAGGCTCAGGCTCAGATTTGCTAGGGCTGGCTTCCCCACAGAAGTCCCTGGCTGGGGAGTGCCATGGCCAAGGCTCTGGTCCTGAGCAGACATCCGTGTTATTTCCCTGATTGGCAGGCTGCTTGCTACTTACCCCTTTCCATATAGGTTTCTCTCCCCTACCCATTCCATCCATTCCTGACCAAGTCTCAATTCTGGTTTGTTAAAAAAATTTTATTGAGATCCTGCTGACTGCTAGACCTTGTGCTAGGTTCTAGAGATCCAAGACAACTCAGACACAGGTCCTGCCTCAGAGCACTCATAGTTCCCTCAGGGAGATGGACAGGCAAACTTGTGACTGCAATTTTTTGTGCTAAGTGCTGGGAGTATTAGGAGAACAGGAGTGGCTCAGAGGACAATCCACTTGATTGTGTGGGTCAAGTAAGGTAGACTTCATAAGAGAGGAGATTTAGAGTTGGGTTTTGACATGTAAGTAGGAGTTTGCCAGGCACCCATAGAATCTTTGTGGCTCCTGTGCTTTCATCAAGGTACACACTTTGACATTCCTATGGGGATATCAAACAAGGCAAAGATAGAGTTTCCCTGAGGGAGGTGGGGGTAGGGGAGATGTGTAAATATCCCACAAAGGGTCATGGTAAGGCCAGAAGAGAGTGTCAGGTCTCCACCGGTGAAAGCCCAGTTGATAGAAGAGTGGCAGGACTTGGCTAGGCCAGCCGAATTTGTGGGCTATGCTAACATTAATTAAACACTTGCTCAGTGTGTGTGTGTGGGGGGGGCTAGGAAGCTTGGCCTTGGGGAGGAATGAAATTAGGGGGGGTATCAGGCCCTTGCAGCCAATGGCAGGGGGACACCATGTGAAGGAAGGCCCCTCATGCTAGGGAGGAGAAGGATCTCGCTGCGGCCCTGGTGTACCAAAAGCGAGAGCAGACGGCACTGCTGGCCCTCCTGGATGGGGCGGCAGATACAGAGGCACACGCTTGGGCCAAGCTGCAGAAACTGGCTCTGATGTCTCCGTGGGCTGGAGTGCACTCACCAAAAGAAATTGAGGATAGCTGGAGCAAATGGGAGTCCCAGGGCAAGCAGGTGAGACTGGGGGAGTGCAGGCAGGGGCAGAGGGCACCCCTCGCCTCCTGCTTCACTCTGGGTGTGATTCCTGCAGGTGAGCAAAGTCTTGGGAACAGCATACAAGCCCAAGAGGCACGGGCAGAAAACCAAGGTCCTGCCCCCTCCAGTGCAGTATGGCTGGATGAAGCATCAGGTGAGGCTGGACTGGCCAGGGCATCCCACCACATCCATGGTCACCCCGTGTCCCACATGGCCCTTCAGTGGGGGTGATGGGAATATTTGCCCTTTAACAGGACTCTGGGCCCCAGACAAGTCTGGAGTGAGGCTGATCTGGTTGGTTTTTTGCCAAAGCCCTGGTTGAGACCATTGGCACAGCTTAGTCCCAGAGGACAAGCCTCAATGGGCCCCTGGGCTAAGCTCTTCCTTGGGCCTGGCTCCTGTCTACACAGGGCGCTCACCATGCCTGTGGCTACTCATCTGCTTGTTAGTATGGTTCCCACCTGTGTCCCCACCACTGTGAATGCCCAAGAGCGGACACAGGGTATCGTGGCACCACTGTAAGGGATGGAGTAAGTAGATGGCTCTCCTTGGGGATAGAAAGAGGGGCAAGGAACTCTGAAAAGATCAGACTCAAGCTCTCTCCTCTGTCCCCGGGGCAGACCCCGGCTCTCCCATCTCTCTCTCCTGCCGGCCACAGGAGCATTGTGAGTACTTCCTCCTCAATCTGGTAGGGATTAGGGACAAGTCAAATAATGGCAAGGGCCACGTCCCTGCTGGTCCTCTGTCCTGGGCAGGGAGAGCTCGGTATGAGAGGGACTCTCTGGGGGAGCTCTTGGCACCCGGACCTCACACAGGATCCAACTCAGGGCCTTGCTGTAGGAAGGGGACAGGCTAGGTGCCAACCCCACAGGGTTGCTATGAGCACCCAATGATGGGGTGCAGGGAGGGGCTGGGTGCCCAGCCTGGTGTGGAGTGGGTGTGGGCCCATGGGCCGTGGTCATTAGCAACAGGCACGACTGTCTGGAGATGTCTCCTTTTGCACGGGAAGACCTCAGGGCCCTTCCTTCCTAAGAGCCCACCCTTGGTTCTGGATGCTCTCAGCTCCAGTGGTGCCCCTGCTCTCCTGCTCTGGCCTCTGCAGATCTTTCCACGGATCTTCCAAAGCCTGCCCTTGAGCAAGATGACACCTGCCCAGCAGCCTGACTTCCATGTCAGCAGGGCCCTGCTTGTCAGTCTGGCACCCCAGCGTGTTCAGAAGGGCCTGGAGACTGACAGGGAGCAGGAGGCGACAGATGCCACAGCCAGCATGGGCATGACCCCCTCATCCCCCTCTTCCTTGCTGTCCATGGCAGCCTCAGCCTTAGCTTCCACCTCGCACACCGACATGAGGCCCCAGTCCTCCAGCTTCATGCTACGTCCCTGGTCAGCCTCTGCGGCCCAGTCCACACACTTGGTCCCATCACCCATGACTAAGTCCAGCCTGCAGAGGTCAGTGACCTCTGTGCCCAATGTTGCCTCTCTTGGACAGTTCCCAAGGCCTCTGAAGACAACCTCCATGTCCTCCTTGAAGAAGGGCTCCCACATCAGGTTCTAAGGTGCCCTGCTAGGCCCGGAGGGCATGGACCACTCCCCAGATACCCCCACTCTGCCTCTCTGGTGAAGTTGACCCATCTTCACTCATCTTCTCTCTGGCTCTGCGCCAGAGTCCTGGAGAAGAAAATAAATTTCTCTCAGTCCTGAGATTGGGCTAAGTATCTCTCACTGCCTTAGGTCCCCACTTATTTCTGAGACCTCTGAGACTGGGCACACCCCTGGCCAGGCCCTGGGCAGAGGCAGGGAGGAGAGCCTCTCCTATCAAGACACTGGGGTGGAGTTGGCTGAAACCTGGGGGTGAGGGCTTTGCAAGCCCCGTGTTGATGTGGTGGGTGGGAACCTTTGGTGGAGTGGGATGGCTCAAAACATGGTCCAGCTCTCCAGTGTCTCCTGCCCCTATTGTCTGTCTGTCCTTCCTCACCATCAGGCACCCCCACGCCTGCCCCAGGCACCCTGCATTTACAAGCTGCTCTGTCCCTTGTTTGGGGGAAGCCTGGACGCAGAGTGGACAGCCCCTTGCCTGGTTCTGCCACTGTCTGACTTTAGAGCCTCCCTTCCCCCCCTCCCCCATGGTCTCTGGGCTTGTCATTGCCCTCTGGCCCAGAGGCACCTGTCCAGGCCTCTGCTAGGCCACCAGCTCTCTCAGCAGCTCGATACCCTGTTCTGGGGTATGTGGGGACTACTGGACACACCCCTGCAGCTGGCAGAGAGTTAGGGCTACCCACTGCTGCTGCACTGTTGTAGCCATGGTGTCACACCAGGTGTGGGTTTATCTGAGTAATGGGGAGGTGGGCTGTGCCCTGGGGTCCCTGCAACTGTCTCACTGTTCCCACTGACCCTCCTGCCCAGCCCAAGCCTCAGCCCCAGGGCTGGCTGTGTGCTTCTCAACTCCCTGATTCCATCTCCTTTTCACACTTCACCGACTGTAAGCACAGCCCTCCCTCTACCTGTCTGGCTGGGAGTCCCTGTGTCACTTGTGCTTCCCTCCTGGGGCCACTGCATCCTCACTGCATCCTCACTGCCATGGAGAACTGTGATCTAAGCCCTCCCAGCTTGGTTGGATGAAGGAGTCGGGGGCCTCCAGGAGCCAGGCGCTAAGACCAAAATACATCTGTCCATCTGTCCATCACCATATCTATTTCCTAGGGTTGCTGAAACAAAGTACCACAAACTTGATGGCTTTAAAACAGAAACATGTTATTTCTTAGTTCTGGAGGTCAAAAGTCAAGTTGCGGGCAGGGCCATGTGCTCTTCCTAGCTTCTGGGGGTGGCTGACAGTCCTTGGCACTCCTGGGCCTACAGCTATGGCCCTTCAGGCTATGCCCCGGTGGTCAGTGGCTTGTCCCCTGGTGTCTGCCTGTGATACTCCCCTCCCTGTGTTTCTGTTCTCGTGGGAAGATGCTAGTCTTAAGTCATGACACCTGCAGTGACTCTATTCCCAAAGCAGGTCACATTCTGAGAGGACTTCATTTCTTTTTTGGAGGACAAAATTCAACCCATAACAATCCCCAATTCTTAGACCCCCTTACATGATGAGGAAGGCTACATGAATGGGAAGGGGATGGGGAGACACCAGGCTTTGATGGTTCTGCCAGGGAAGGGGCTGCCCCAGCTTGCGGACTGTACCCCTGCCAGAAGCTTGCCTCAGCAGAGGGGTGGTTTTGCCAGGACAGCCAGGCCAGGGCTGAGAGCAAGACAAGGCCCTGACAGTCCACTGTCACCCCGCACCAGTCACAGAAACCCAGTGATGGTGCTGTCCCTCCAGGGCTGTGGGAGTCCTCTCAATCTGCCTCTCCAGATGGCTGTGAGGCCCCAAGCCAGCAGGAAATCGAGAGGCCCTAAGAGAATCGAGCTGCAGACAGGCCTTGGGGGGCAGAGGACCCAGGTGTGGCCAGCCTACCCTTGGCCCCTGCAGCCCACACTCAGAGCTAATTTTGAGGCAGGGTATCACTCTGTTGCCCTGTGTAGAATGCCATGGTGTCATCATAGCTCACAGCAACCTCAAACTCTTGGGCTTAAGACATCCTCTTGCCTTAGCCTCCTGAGTAGCTGGAACTACAGGCACCCACCACAACACCTGGCTAGTTTTTCTATTTTTAGTAGAGACAAGGGTCTCACTTTTGCTTAGGCTGGTCTTGAACTCCTGAGCTCAAGCAATCCACCCACCTTGGCCTCACAGAGTGCTAGGTTATAGGTATGAGCCACCATGCCTGGCCAGATGTGTTTATTCTTTAATGAGAAACTGAGACCCAGAGGGGGGCCTCATGTGGTCACAGAGAAAGTTACTGGCAGAGATGAGACTTGAAGCTGAGTCTTAGAAGTCCCAAGGCACTATGCCCCCCTCTGACTCAATAGAGTGATCAATGGGTACAATACCGTGTACTAAATAATGTATTAATATCTTCGCAGCACCACCATTATGTTCCTATTTTATAGATGAGGAAGCTGAGATGCAGACATGTGAAGGTCTCATAGGGAGTTGGTGGCAGCCAGGGCTCAGGGTCCAGCTCTTCCACACTGCAGGTTGATTCCTTGAAGGCAGGCATGGGCCCAGGAGGGACAGGTAGGATTTGGAGGGAAAAGTGTTCCTAGGACATTGGTGCATTCTAGGCCTGCTGGAGAGTGTATGTCTAGAAGGCTGGTCCCCTGACTCTGTTGCAGGAGTAGGCTGAGGCCAGGGAGGACAGCAAGGCCAGGAGCTGGGTGCTTAGCAGGACATGGCCAGGGAGGCCACACATTAGTTTACCATTGCTGCTATAATACATGATCACAAACGGAGTAGTTTAAAACAACTATTTTAACAGTTTTGGATGTCTGAATTCTGAAGTCTGAAGTCTAAAATCAGTTTCACTGGACTAAAATAAAAGTGTCAGGCTTGGCACCAATAACTCAGCGGTAATGATGCTGGCCACATGCACCAGAGCTGGTGGGTTTGAACCCAGCCTGGGCCTGCCAAACAAACAAACAAACACACACACACACACACACAAATAGCCAGGTGTTACGGCGGGTGCCTGTAGTCCCAGCTACTCAGGAGGCTGAGGCGAGAGAATCACTTAAGCCCAAGAGTTTGAGGCTGCTGTGAGCTGTGACGCCATAGCACTCTACTAAGGGTGACATAGTGAGACTCTGTCTCAAAAAAAAAGAAAAAAATTAATTAATTAGATAAAGGTGTCAGCCGAGCTGTGTTCCTTCTGGAGATTCCTGGGAAGGACCCATTTCCCTGCCTTTTCCAGTTCCCAGGGGCCGTCTGGGAGCCAGGGGTTTGGCGCGTGGCCCAGTGTCAATCCAGCTTCTGTAGTCACATGTCTCACTCAGACCCTCCTGTCTGGCTGTCTAACTCTCTTTTGTTCATCTTCTTACCCAAATTTATACATACTCGAGTCTCTATTAAGGACCCTGGTGATTACACAGGCCCAGCCAGGTAACCCAGGGTAACCTCCCCATCTGGAGGTCCTTAACATAATCACATCTGCAAAGTCCTTTTTGCCATGCCAGGGGACTATCACATGTTCCAGGGATTAGGGTGTGGATGCCTTTGGAGGGGCCATTACTCTGGCTACCACAAGGGGTATACAGCATGATTCTCAGCCTTCTTCTTTTGGTCCCTGACGCCTGCAGACGCTCATGCCATCCTCGCTACACCCCTGCTAGGCAGGGCAGGTGGTCTTTGCCCCCATTCTACACATGGGCAGACCGTGGCCCAGAGAGGAACGATAATCTGCTTAAACTGGGGCCTCACCAGGCTCCTCAGACTACAGCCCTCTCCAATCTGATTCATCTGGTGAACCTGAAAAGAGAACATAGGTCTTGTTGTTCGTCAAGCATGAAGATACTATTCCTGTGGGTCAGGTAGTGAAGCTTGAAGCCCCACCACCCTGAACCCCTGATGCCTTTTCACATTTGGTGTCCTTGGGCAGGGGCAGAGCCTGGGCCACCCTTACTGGGGAGGCGGTACCCAGATCACCCCTAGACACCCCAGATCACCTGCCATCAGGCCAGCAGAGCTGAGGCCTGTGTCTGGAGCCAGTCAGGTCAGGGGGCTTAAAGTACTGGGCTGGAGAAGGCTGAGGAAACCTGTTGCCCTCAGATCTATTGAATCCCCGCCAACCACTGTGAAGGGGAAGCAGATAGGGAAAGAGGTCCCAGGTCCCCTCACTCCTGAGAACAGCCCTATATATGAGCCTCTTGTATGTGGTTTATATTGAGGTTGTGTGCAAGATGGCCTTTAAGAGAAGGGGCCGAGATAAAAGCAGACAGCTACTTGCTCTGGTGCACAGATACCCACCCGCACTGTTGACGTACCAAGGGGTCCTTGTGCCTCCCTTTGAGCAGACCTGGGTCTAGGCCTGTCTTCATGGCATGGCAGCCCTTAGAGGCACATCAGGGGTTTCTGGGGCTTAAAGCTTGTACAATAGGAGGCTTTTTGTTAAGAAAATCAATCTACAACAGATACAAAAACCTGACTCAGGGCTTATCAGGGGCCCTGAAGCATAAGCTTCATTCACTTCCCAGGAAATCCGCCCTGGCAGGCCTCCTTGTTTCTCACCTTCACAACAAACACTCATTAAGTGCCTCTGATCTAGAAAATTCTTCCTCAAGGTAGAGCTGAAAAAGGTCCCCAGCTAAGGGCAACCCGCTATCTGGGCCAAGAGGTTCATGGCATGTACCATGTACCATGATTAAATGTAAGATAATTCATCTAAAAAAAAAAAAACAGTTGGCTTTTTTTTTTTTTTTTTTTTAGGGTCCTCCATCTGCCCCCAGAAAGAGGTGCTGGGAAGCAGGACTATTTGTTCTCCAGGTGGGGGGCACAGGGGTGAGGGGGCTTCCTGCCCCAGCCTGGAAAATGCACAGCAACCTTCCCTGACTCTCCTGCCCTCGGCCCCTTCTTATTCTGAACTCCTGCCCTGCATCATAAGTCTCCTAGATGCCCCCCCCCCCAAACTGACAACAAAGTACCACAAACTGGGTGGCCCCACGCACAGAGATCTACTATCTCACTGTTCCAGAGGCCAGAAGTCTAAAATCCTAGTGTCAGCAGGGCCACCTGGAGACCTGTCCTCGTCTCTCCCAGCTCCGCTGTTTGCCCCTGTCCTTGGCGTTTCTTGGCTTGTAGATGCATCCCCCCAACCTCTGCCTCCCTTGTCACGTGGCCATCTCTTCCATGAGTCTTCATAATGTCTTTTGTACAGACACGAGGCCCGTCCTACTAATGACATCTGCAACAACCTTATTTCTACATCAGTTCATTTTCTGAGGTACTGAGGGCTACAACTTCAGTGTATCTTCTTGGAAGATGGGTCAACCCATAATAGCCCTTTAGGTGGGGGAGCAGTGGGGAGTATTATTACCCTGGAGGTATTTCTGGTTTCTAGAGCTTTCAGCTTTGTAGCCAACCTCTCTTCCCAAATCCAAGTTGTTCTTCCAGAAAACTTCACCTAGGATTCCAAAAACCAGTGAATAACTACAAGCCACCCTCCACCTCCCCACCAGGTTGGTGTTCCTCAGCTGGGCATGGAACAAGGATGGCTGTGCCGAATTGCTCTGCCCCACTCTCATTGGATTTACTGATGGACTTATCCCTGAAGGAATAGACTTCAACTCTTTTTCCCTTCAGCAAAGAGAAGGAATTTCCAGCATCCCCTCTTTCCTAAAGTTGAAAGAAGTGACAGCCAACCTTTCTCAGGCACATTCCAGGTGTCAGGCACAGAAGTGAACGCTACAGTGTGTTTGCTCTTTTAATCCTTGCAGCACTCCATGTGGCAGGGGCTGGTATTATCCCATTTTGCAGAGGAAGAAACAGAGGCTCAGAGAGGTGAAATTGCTTGCCTAAGATCACACAGCCACTAGATGAGGGAGTTGAGGTTCAAATGCCAGCCAGGCTCAGCAGTCTGAATATATGTGCTGTCCTAGCCTGGCTGCCCTGCACAAAGCTGTGTCTGATGGAGGTGGGTTCAAGGCCTATCAGATGCTCTGGCCTTATCCCTGTGGGAGGAAGGACCTTGGCCCCTCCTGACTGACCTGTGCTGGCACCAGGCTTGGTTCAACCTGCCAGGGGCTTAGTGACCTTGGCCACCACTCAATGTGGATGGGAATGTCCCCGTGAGAGCCTCATCAATGACTCTAGACATTGGCCTCATTTAATGGTGCTCAACTGAAGCGCCCAGCCTGGGACACTTGCACCTCAGGGTCCTGCCTCTCCAGAGCTGAGCCCCAGTGTGGTCTGCACAGATTTGGAAGTGAGTTGTAGGACTGGGGTGAGAGCACAACTGGGATTAAAAAGAACATCCAAGATGGCCAGGGCATGGGGCGGCTGTGGCCATTCTCAGAGAGGATAAGAACATATATTTTACCATACCAGGGTTTATTTCCAAAAGCCTCTCATACCCATGAGCTCCTTTGAACAAGATGGTAGCCTTCCTAGGCATTCATCCCATTTTACAGCGGGGCAAACTGATGCTCAGGGAGGGACAAGGATTCACAGCTAGAAACTGGCAGAGCTAGGATTTGAACTGAGGTTTTTCTAAGCTGAAGCCCTCTGATCCTTCTGTTGCATCCTGCTCTGGGCAGCATCTCAGGTGGAGAACTCAGGAAGTGGTGAAGCTTGTGAGCATGTGGTAAAGAAGGCAGTAGGCCAATGCTAGGCCCAAGGCCTCCCCTTCCTCTGCCCAGAGGCTGTGTGTGTGATGGGGGAGGTGGCCATGGCAGTGGGGGGATTTTCTTAAAGGCCTTTGTACAGCCCTGACCTGGAAAGTGATTAGGGTTTTCTTGAGAGACCCAAGATCCTGATGTAGTGGTCATCTGTCTGGACACTAGTGGCCAGGACAGGCCAACCTGTCCCAAGCCTCCACTCAACCCTGGGACTCTGTAAGCCCTTCCCTTAGTGGAGAACTGATCCTGTTGAAATAATCTTTTACTGTGTTTCCATATACATTTTAGTTCTGGAATGTTGGAGGCACTTAAGAAATAATGTAAAGTCTGAGTCCCACCTCCTACCTGTGGCCACAGCCAACCTTGGATATCTGCCTCACGTGTTAGAGCAGGCAAATGCCTGCACCTCCCTCCCCCATCTTCCCTACAGGCAGCAGGTGCCCAAGATACAGCCATTGCTGACCCCAGAATGAAGATAGGGCTGAGTTCCAGCACCAGCGACACGAGTAGCCCTCTGTCTGTCCTGCTGCCCGTGCCCTGCCCCCCTTGACCAGGTCTGACCTTGTATGTTGGGCAGATAGTTCCAGAGCACCATGGTCAGAGAAGCTTAGTGGGGAGATGAAAGCCAATGTCACACAGGAGCTGGTGTATGAGGACTCTGGGCCCTGCCTCCCAGTCGCCAGCCCGGGCCTGGAGCTTCCCTGGGGCCCACACACCCCTCCCTGCTCCTGGTCACTGCCCCTGGGGGCTGGCTTCTCCCCACCTATGCTCTGCCTTTTGCACCAATGGCCCTAAAATCTACTTAGATTTAGCTCTTTTCTCATTCTAAAAGTAGCACAGGCTGAGAACAGACAATTAGAAAAGCAACAGAAGAGCATGAAAGCCAATAAAAACCATCTGATTCTATCACCCAGACATCATTTTGGTGCATTTTCCTCTAGACCCTTTTCTGTTTTTCTGTGATCTTGTGCGTGTAATCACAATACACACTGACACTCATTCACTCACTCACACTGTCACACACACACAACGCACAGCCTTAGGGTCTCAAGGCTGGTTCAATATACGTAGATCTATAAATGTAATTTATAACACCTGCCTCCGGAGGCCTCGCCTTGACCACTGTGCTCAGTCCTCCTCAGGGGCTGGACCCTCTCCAGGATCAGCCTCCGCCAAGCTGCCCTTGAAAGGAGCCGAAAGACACATGTCTCCTGTTTGCCCCTGAAAACATACTGCTGACCATCAGTCAAAGGAACAAGCAGGCATTTATCTATGTTCAGTGGAGCACAACTGTTTGCCGGGCTGGCTGGCCTGAGGGCCATGGCTGTGGGCTGGTGTGTCCCTCCATCAGGAGATGGGATATGAGAGCACCCAGGAGACTGTGGGGACACCTTTGTACTCAGAGAGAAGCCATCGGTTGTCCACATTTTCTGGTATCACTTCCAAATTTCATGCTTGTTCAACACTTGCTGAGCATCTGTTTGTGTGCCCAGCACTGGGGATGGCAGAGAGAGGAAGACCCTGCCTCTTCCTGTTGGGGACACTCCTCCACAGGGCATCTTCCTGGAAGGTTGTCCCACGGGTGTCTGCACTGAGCACCTCCTCCTCCGTGGCAAGCCTGGGGCATCTGGAGGTGAGGCAGGCGGATCTCACAGGAGAGGGGACAGATGCTGGGGAAACAATCAGTCTGAGATAGCTTCCTGGAGGAGGGGGTCTTTAGGTCCAGGGCCAACCCGGACCTCTGTGTTTGCTGTTCTCTCCTGGAGAAGGTCTTTCCCCAGACAGAATGGCCTCTCCACCATGTTCTGCTCAGATAGCCCTCAAATGCCTGGCCACCTTGCGCGCTCTCGTGCCTGCCAGCTTTATCCTCTTCACATTGTTTCCTGCGTGTCTACCCATCACTTGTTCCCTCCGCCAGCACATCAGCTCCCTCGGGGCAGGACCAGGCCTGTCTTATTCATGATCCCATGCCTGGCATGGTGCTGGGCACCTATCAGGTATCAGATGACTATTTGTCAAGTAAGTAGTAAAAGTTGACCTTCCCCAGGAGGTCTTCTGAGATTGGCCCCATCTGTTTCAGTTAGCCTTGGACATCCCTCCTCTGGAACTGTGAATCCTTTATTTGCTGGCCCTGGATGGATCTTGTGTTCCTTCTCAGTGGGGAACCACGGACCTGGTGGTTCCATGGATTCCCAAGCTCTGGTGTGACCTTCTGGTGCTCAGCATTGATGGTGAGCTCTGACCTGGCCCTCCTGGAGTGGTGGGGTCATGGGCAGCAGCACTGCCCTGACTGTTGGGACCCAGGGGCCACCCCGCAGTGTTCAGTGGGCCACTTGAGTGTCTGACCCAGAATGAGTGGGGCCTTCATTCAGGTCTAGTCTTTCCTGCATGAACCAAGACCCTATAAGAAAAAAGGACGGGATGGCGGTCACATAGCTGGGAGGTGGCCGAGTTGGGGTGTGACTAGCCCAGCCCTGAAGGGATTGCTTCCTGCAGGCAGTGCTGGGGCTCTCATGCCCTGCAACTCAGCAGATCCTTCAGAGGCTTCTCAATTTGGGAAAGGGGGATGAATTAGCTGTGCCTTGTGTGAACAGCCAGTATCTGCAGAAGTCCCCTGGCTGATGAGGTAGGGAGAAGGAAAGTGATGAGGAGGGTGGTCAGCGTGGGCCTGACCTCAGCCTCTCTGAAGGCCGCTGTCAGGGGATCCACTGACGCCCCTGAATACGTCACCCAGAGAAGCTCAACAGAAGTCTCTGATTCTCTGACAAAAATTAGTACAACTTTAGCTTGTTTCTCCATGATATAGCTTAATAAGAAAACAGGGCTTAAATACTATTAAGTCATCTTACTTGCCCCAGGGTATCTGCATGAGATTTTCTCCCTGTGCCCACGTTGTCATTCCCAATTTGCTGGCTTGGCCATGACATTCCTAGAAGGTTGGCATGTGGGGTCATGTAGGTGTCATGGGGTGCCATGGCTTACTTACCGGACATGGTGGTGAGGTAGGTTCTAAGTGTCCATGACTTTGCCCTTTCTAACTCTGGGCAGGATGAATAGGGTGTTTCTTTCCTAATGTGTGGGGCTGGTTTTACTCTGGGGCCTGGGGGTTCTGTGCTTTACTTCCCAGCTAGAGAAGGCAGAGGTCTGGCGACAGGATACGTTAACAAAGCAAAAGTCCAAACACACTAGGAGACCTTCAGACAGGTGGTCTCAGGAGGTTCATGGAGCAGGAGAGATGGTTGTTAAGTAGTTGGGAACTCTCAGGGATAAGCTGTCATGAGCTGGGTGAAACCAAGGCATGACCTTTGCAGGCTGCCTGGTGCTAGGATCTCTCAACCCGGTGCCCTGGTTGTCAGCTGGTAGGCACCATCTCAAAGATTGTCCACATTAGCCCCCAGGGAGGGGACATCCTCCAACTCTCAGCCTGCCCTGTGTGCATGGGTCAGGCAGGGTCCAATCCTGGCCCACAGGGCTTCAGTTTTCCTGGATGAGCAATGGCAGCATTCTGCCTCTCTAAAGGCCTTTCCTACCTCTCACCAACCAGATGAGGCTGACAGAGCTGGAGGCTGTATGCTCATTGTATAGATGGGGAAGCTGAGGCCCAGGGAGGGACTTGGCTGGACCCTAGGCCTTTCACTTCTCAATCCTTGCTAATTTGTGGATGACCATCATGTTCCTGTCCAGGGGATGCTGGTGGTGTGCTTGTGACCTTGACCCCAGCCTCAGCAAGGACCCTCGAGGATGCCCTATTGGGACATGGAAGAGGCTGGGCCACAACAGCACCCTGCCCATCCGTAACAGGCCCTGTGCAGCCCCCTGCCTATAAACAGCCATGCTTTCGCCCTGCCTCTGACAGTCTGGACCTGCACTGTCTCCACCACAGTGTCAGGACCCCTCCTGTGTGTTGTTCACTCCTCTGCCTTCTATTTGTCGCTTCTATTGTGTGCCAGGCCCCATGCTAGACTCTGGAGACCCAGTGGGGCATGAGACCAACATGGCGCTGGCCCTCAAGGACCCCACAGGAGGCAGAGGGGAGGATAACACACTCACTCACCGTCTGATACAGCACAAAGCACCGTGAAGCTGACAGCAGGTGTGGGCTATACAGCGGGTGCAGCAGGAAGTAAGAAGGAGGTGGTTAAGACAAGGACCAGGGTCGCCAGGCTGAGTGAACTGAGGTAGGGTGCTGTAGACAAGGTCAGCCAGGGTGGAAGGGCCTTGCAGATCAGGAAAAAGAGCCTGGATTTGCTGTGAGGGAGGTGGGAGCCATTGTAGGATTTGGAGCCAAAGAGTAATAGAATCTGCTTGGAGCAGGGCCAGGGAGGAAGCAGAGGTGATAGAGCTGGGTACAGAGGACAAGGCAGCGGGGCTCAGGAAGTGTTCAGGAGTTGGAGGGGGCAGGATGTGTCAATGTGCAGGAGGGGACATGTGGGGAACAGGCAGCATGTTCAGCCCTCTGGCTGTCATCCTGAGGCCCTGTGCACTGCAGGTCTCTCTGAGTGCTCAGAGGTAGGCAGTCTTTTCCCCATTTTATAGAGGGGAGTAGAGGCTCAGAGAGGGAAATGACTTGCCCAAGGTCACCCAGCATGGAACTAGAGTGGGATTGGCACCCAGGCCAGGCTGACCCCTGACACTCACTGGACGTTACATAGGCTGGCTGGGCACTGGCTAAACTTAAGCCTCGTTGAGAAATTAATGAAGCTCCTCCTGGTGATCCTGAAGATTTAAATAAGAAATGCCAGTTTCTCCATGGGTAGCTCTCTATAGACAGTCCAGGTTAGAAAATCCACAGTCCTGGGCTTTCCAGCAATCGCCCACCACCTGGACTTGCATACCTCCTGAGACAGGGGCTCAGTCCCTCTGCATTGGACTGTTAGAAAGTCCTTCCTTGGGGGACACTCACTTCTACCTGTCGCTCTGGCCCACCTATGTCCAAGAGGGCAACTAGAGACGGGGGTGTGCCCGGCCCAGCTTCTCATAGGAGGGACCTTGCTATGCCCTTGGGGAGCCACAGCCACAGAGTCCCAGGGCCTCCAGCCCTTCCTTACCTGGACGCCCCGCCATCACCCCATCAGTGGTGACTCCAGAGCTAGACGCACAGTTCCGAATTGCCCGACTCTGCAGGCAGGGCCAGCATTGCCTGAAGGGGGCTGTTACTCGCCATTTTCATTGCTCATATCCCTGGCAAAACCCAAGGTCCCAGCGCCTCCTGGCATGTCTCTTGGCATATCTGTGCTAACTAGAAAGGTTGTCCATTAACTTCCCTCCTGTCCCCAAGGGACCTTCAGGAGGTGATGTCCTTGCTTGGCTACCCTGCTAAGTGATGGCATTGATGGCAGAAAGGTTGTCAGAATAAGGAGGAGGAGGTCACTGGAGTTGGGCTCTTCTGAGCCCTGGGGGTGAATGAAGCCACCCTCCCTCCACTCCAGACCTGTGGGACAGGAACTCCCTTCTTGGGGCAGGGACCTGTAAAATGACCACGGTGGGTCTTCCCACTGGCTCGGCTGTGCAGAGACTTCCAGCTGGATTAATGCGGAGAAACAGGGAACGTGATCCTTCCCTCCCCTTGTGTGTGAAGCAGTCTGTGTCCCCCAACCCCCCTTCCGCGGGGCCTTTCCTAGCAGGATCTTGGGCCTTCAGTCACCCTCTGGTAGGAGAAGGTGAGGACTCACCTCTGGTATAGATGAGGAAACTGAGGTTCAGTGGGTGCCTGCCTTGAGGCCACACAGTGAAGGAGCACAGGGCAGGCAAGGGTGGGGCCCAGGGCTCTGTCTGTCCACGGGTCTCTGGTCTCTGAGACACAGAGGCCCCACCCACTACCCCAGCCCTACTGGGCCTATGGCCCAGGGATTAGTGGGATCAGCTAAAATCCTGGAGCTTGAGCTAGGCTTATCGGAGGCCCCAGTCTGGGGGCCTTGGGCGATGGTCTGGTACTCCTCCAGTTCTGTTCTGGTCACTTTGGAGAGCTGACTCCTCCCCCGGCCGGCAGCGCACTCCTCCACTCCAGTGTAGAGCGTGGCCTGAACAGCGGACAGCCAGCCAGCCTTGTGCTTTAGGGACCTGGAATGGGACTGAGTAGGAGGGAGACGGGTCGGGGGGCACCTTTGTTCTCCTGTAGGTCCCTGCCCCTGCTGGGCTGCATGAGGGTTCTGTTGTGGAACTCAGATGAGACTGTGTCCCTTAGGGTGGCACTGGGCCCCAGTGTCCTTGTGCAGAGGTGCTGTTTAGGGACACTATTGACTGCAGTGCTCAATCCTGGCACTGCACACCTGGGCAAGGGTATGGGGCAGTTAAAGAGGAGCTAGTGATGAGTAAAGGGGAGTCTGACAGTCTGGATATGACACTGAGCCATGTCATTGAGCACCTGCTGGGTGCTGCCTATTCTGTCCATTGTCTATGCCGCTGTCCCAGCCATCCCTGGGCTGTTTTCTGCTCTACTTGTGGGCTCTAGAAGGACAGCGGGAAGGGCAGGAGGGGAGAGTAAGTCCATGGGGCCTGGCAGGTCTGGACGGGTATCCAGCTACAACCTGGCTCACTGCATAACCTTGGGAAATTGCTGCATCTTTCAGTGCCTCAGTTTTCTCATGTCTGTGGGGATGCTTGGTCCTTGTAGTGAGGATGAGATGAGGTGATGAGTGTGAACACACCTGTAGAATATGTAGGGTTTGTGGAGTGTCCTCCTGGAACCTGAGAGAGTTCATTTGAGCCTGCAGGGGCATGGGGGAGAAGGGTAGAGTGTCCACAGAAGCCCTAACCACAGAAAACATCACTGAGAGAAAAGATCCCATTGATCAGAGCCCTAAAACTGGCAAGACATCCAGGATTACATCTGGAAAGAAAAGTGCTGAATTCATATGAAGAAAGTGATGACACCTTACTGAAGGATGTTGAGGGAAAACCAGAAGAAATAGAGAGAGGAAGAGTTGTGGGAAGAGAAAATTTGATGTGGCCAAGAGATTTATTCTTGTTGTAAAACCAGTGTGAGTCCAGCAGTGTTTTATAAATGAAACTCAACAAGCAGATTCTAAAGTTCTCCTGGAAAAGAAAGGATATAAGAACAGCCAAGGAACAGCAACCTCAGAACAGCACTTGAGAGGAGCACAGGCCAGAGCACATTCCAAAAACACCCCCGAGCCAGAGTTTCTTAGAGAACGTGGTGTTGATGCAGGGCAAAGGCCGGGCTCAGCAGAACGGAGCAGAGACCAGACCCTGTCTTGACAGCACTTCCAAGGCATGGGGAAAGATCTGCTCAAGAATGGTCCTAGTAGTAATTTATCAAAGCTAAACTAGATCCCTATCTTACACCATGCACAAAAATAAATTCCTGGATGGTGTTGAAACATGTTCTTTAGTAAAGTATCACTAAATGGAATGGAAAAGCAAGTATCCAATCGTACTCAATACTGCCATGAAGCCAGTAGATGATCGAATACATGCCCACACAAGAGAAAAATTTAATTCAATCAAGTTGGAGGGAGAGCGGAAGGGAGAAAGAGGAAGAATGAAAGGGATTTGTGAGCTCTCACCTAATGGGCACAACGTAAGGGTAGATGGCACATCTCCTGGGTGCAGGACACAACTACAACAGGGACTTTACCTAACAAGTACAACCATTGCATACTTATCATACCCTCTCCTAATCTGAAATAAAATTCCAGATGCATTAAAGAGCCTCTATACATCTATATTGTGTGTATGTGCTTATGGACTAAAGAAAATCAGACGGTCAACTATGGAGGTTCTACTGTATATAATGTGTGTATGTAATAAAATTAATAGAAGAAAATATAGGAGTATATTTCTATGGACTTGGAGGCTGGGAATAGCCTTCCTGGCAATGCTCACAACTTAGAAGCCATAAAGAAAAAGACTGATTTGATAATATAATATTTTCCAAAATATCTGTTGAATGAAAGTTATTTAAGCAGGTGGCTCCCGTATCTCAGTGGGTAGGGCGCCGGCCACATACACCGAGGCTGGTGGGTTCTAACCCAGTCCAGGCCAGCTAAAACAACAATGACAACTGCAACAACTACAAAAATAGACAGGCGTTGTGGTGGGCGCCTGTAGTCCCAGCTATTTGGGAGGCTGAGGCAGGAGAATCGCTTAAGCCCAAGAGTTCGAGGTTGCTGTGAGCTGTGGTGTCACGGCACTCTACTGAGGGCGACATAGTGAGACTCTGTCTCAAAAAAAAAAAAAAAAAGAAAAGTTATTTAAGCAGAGTTAAAGGCAAACTGGGAGAAACAGAACAGCTGAAGTGAGACGGGAAGGACATTGGGGGGAAGTGGCTCATTGTTACCAACTCTTAGTCTGATTTGACTTTTGAATCACAAGAACGTTTCACATAAAAGCTACCAAAATGATGCCAGCCTGGACGTGTATGGTGTCCAGGTCCACTGCTTGCTGAAAAGGGGCAGGGAGTGGAAGGAGTGTGAGGTGAGCCCTTGAAGCCCATTTCACCATGGAGACTGTGGGAGGTCAGGCCCCAGGGCAGGAGCTGGAGGGCCCTGGGCTGGCATGTAGGCCTGGAAGATGGCCAGAGAGCCAAATTCTGCAGCAAGACATGGGTGACCTCCCTGGCAACAGCATATTTCAGATCAACCAGCCCTTCTAAATGCCCACTTGGACCTTAACTAGTGCCTCCGCCTCCCTGCCTTTCCTTCTGGGAATTTCCTCCCAGTAGGCTCTAGTCCCTGTGGACATTCTGACTTGTCCAGCCTGTACCATTTTGGGGCCCTCTTCAGAGGACGGGGCCTCCTATCACCTGCCTGGGGCAGAAGTTGTCACTGACCCCGTGATCATTTATCCAACACCTACTGCGTGTCCTGCTCTCTGCTGAGAGCTTCATGGGCAGAGTCACAGTAGATACTGTTTGTAGAACTTTTTTTTTTAGAGACAGAGTCTTACTTTGTTGCCCTCAATAGTGTGCTGTGGCGTCACAACTCACAGCAACCTCCAACTCTTGGGCTTAGGCAATTGTCTTGTCTCAGCCTCCCGAGTAGCTGGGACTACAGGCGCCCGCCATAATGCCTGGCTATTATTTTGTTGCAGTTTGTCTGGGGCTGGGTTTGAACCCACCACCCTCAGTATATGGGGCTGGTGCTCTACTCACTGAGCCACAGGCACCGCCCTGTTTGTAGAAGTTCTATAAAGTCTCAAATAAATGCTAGAACAGGTGGGACTCAGCTACATAAAGACTATGCAGGAAAAATATGAGAAACTGAAGATTGGGAAACAGAAAAACCTGGAAAAAACTGAAGTGCAGAGATCCAGGTCTCTCTGGCCCAGTGTCACAAAGTAAATTGTCTGTATGATGTTGAAACACTGCTCAGTGGGCAGGCTGGGACCTCTTATCTACCACCTCATCTGATACAACAGCCATAATTTTGTCCCTTTTGCACAGAAGGGGAGATGGAGGACCCAAAAGGATGGGGTCTTCTTGCCCATGGTCACACATAGGTCAGGAGCAGAGTGTCATTTGAAGCCAGACAGGCATCGCATGTAGAGGAGTCAGACTGCTTGGGTTTGAACCTCGGTGCTGCCATTTGCTGGCCGTAGAGCCTGCACTGTCCCCATCTGTGAACGGGGGCATCCTGGGCTGTTATGAAGGTGGCTGGGCACCCAGCATGTGACAATAATCGCTGTCATGCTTAGATGTCCAGTGCTAGCCACTGTCCCTCTCTAGGGTCAAAAGACACCCAGACTTGGGTTGGGGGGGTAAAGAATAAACTTTAATCTCTCTCAGGGTAGGGGTTCTAGTTAGGCTGCTCTTTGGGTGGCGTCACAGACCCGTGTACTCGCACGCGGTACAGGCAGGTAAAGCGTGGGTTCCCCCAGTTACTTGAGACCTTCACCTTGACTGCACCAAAAACCCGGGCTGGCTGGTTCTGGAAGAGAAAGTCAGACACAGGGCAGCTCACTCACAGCTCCCCCACCTGTCCAGAGGGGCATTTGGGAGTGGAAGGAAACTGTTCCATTTCATAGGTGGGGAACTAACGCCCAGAGAGGAGAATGAACTGTCCCAAGGCCACACAGCAAGTTGATACTCAAGAGATTGTATGGAAGGAGATTCCCAATCCTGGGAAGCAGATATTACCACTCACATGTTACACAGGGGAAAATAAGCCCAGACAGGAGCGGCGGCTTGCCTAGGGTCCCACAGTAGATACGGTGCTAAGGCCAGAAGGACAGACATCCTGTTGTTGGGAAGATGTCCCAGCCTTGGGGCCTTGGCACCGTATTTACTGTGGGACCCTAGGCAAGCCACTGCTCCTGTCTGGGCCTTATTTTCCCCTGTGTAACATGTGAGTGGTAATATCTGCTTCCCAGGATTGCTGTGGGCATGTGGGCATGAAGTGACATCTTGGGGCCAGGTGGCTTACCCGTTCCCAGCACATGCCAGATGCTCTGTAAGTGCAGCCTCCTCCCCTATTTGCCCGGGAGAGGGGGGGTGAAGCCTGTGCAGGAAGGGGACAGGCTTGGCTTTCAAGATTTCACTGGATGGTTTTAGCCTCCCAGGGAATTACAGAAGGAGAAGTTGAGGCTCCAGAGAGGAAAAGAATGGCCCAAGGTCACACAGGATTTGTGGTTGGGCTGAGATTTGGGCCAAACCTGGACACTCACCCATTAAGCTCTAGAGCCATTACAGAAGGCACCGCTTGTGTCCTCCTTCTGTCCCCAAATCCTCCCCTCTAGGCCTGTTTCCCCACCCTGGTCGGATCAGATACTGATTATGATTTAGAGCCAGCAATCCCTGCCAAATAAGACACCTCTGGCTCAACATCTGCCCTCCTTGGGATAAGTGCAACAAGAGAGCCCCCAGGAAGATCAGGGGGAGTGGCGGACAGCCAGGGACTGGGCTGATATCCTTGGGGTCCCACTCTTGGCCCTGAGCAGTGGCTCCATTTATCTCTGAGACTCAGGTTTTCTTTCCTGTCAAGTAAGCTAGTCATGATTGGTCACCTCCTAGGGCTGCAGGGGGATGAAGTGGGGCCCCGGGTGAAGTTGACACACAGTGTGCACTTGGCGGGTGCTTGGCACAGGCAGCTTTTCCCAGGTACCTGAAGTGGGAATGTTTGAATGATGTTTTCCGGCTGAAACTGAAAGGCCCCCAGGAACACCTCCTCCTTGGGGGACTTCTCCATGCCCTGTGGGAGAAGAGGGGCAAGAACCAAGGAGATGGTGTTAGACACAGCAGAGTCTTCAGAAAACATCTTGCCTCTCCAGTCAAGACTTGCATACCTTTCAGGATGGGGAGCTCCTTACCTATTTGCATCATTCCATTGCAGGATGGTGTGACGGATAGGAAAGAGCACAGGACTGGGAGGCAGAGGCGGAGGGGCTACTTCTAACTCTACCACTGCCTTGTAGGATTCGGGGGGTTCCCTGACCCTTCCCTGCACCTCATTTTACTGAGGAAGTCCAGATAATTTTTTGGACTTTGTAAGCAAAATAGGGGCCCAATAGTCTTGGCTCTGAAAAGCATGGGTTGAAATAGGGTAGCTGCTCGGCAGGGAGTGCTCACATAGATGACAAAGTCCTTGGGGGCGGTGTCCAGGCTGCCTGAAAGTGAGATGGTCTTGGGAATGTGCTGCAGTGAGAGGTTGGACAGGTAGACTTTCTGAGCCAATCGGATGGTCACCTGGCCACGGTCACCTTCGAAGGCCCAGCAGTTGCCAGGTGTCACGTTGGGCTGGAAGAGGAAGGTGCAAGGGTAGGAGATGCTGGATGGGGGAGTACTCCTCACCCTACATTTCTTGGCCCTGCTGAATGAGCTAGTCCTTTCTGTGTACAAAGTATGGTTCAAGTACAAGTGCCACCCCTTCCAGGGAGCTCCCCTGCCTGCTGATGGCAAGGATGAGCCTTCCTCTCAGCCCAGCATAGTGAGTGCAGGGCCGGTGTGGGACCGCTTGGCCTTCAGCCTCTCCCTGTGGCACTTACTTACTCATCCATCCCTCCCATCATTCTTTATTTTTTATTTTATTTTTTTAGATAGGGTCTCACTCTGTCATCCAGGCTAGAGTGCAGTGGCATCATCATAGCTCACTGCAACTTCAAACTCCTGGGGTTCAAAGGATCCTCCTGAGTAGCTGGGACTATAGGTCCCACCATACCTGGTTACTTTTTTAAAAAAATTTTTGTAGAGACCAGGGTCTTGCCCTTGCTCAAGCTGGTCTCAAGCTCCTGGCCTCAAGCAATCCTCCAGCCTTGGTCTTGCTGGCTTACAGGTGTGAGCCACCTCACCTGGCCCCTCCCATCATTCTTTACACGGTCTCACAATCACTCTATGACTGTTCCCATTTTACAGATGAGGATGACCGTTACTGTTCCCATTTTACAGATGAGGAAACTGAGGGACAGAGCAGACTGGCCCAGGGCCATGCAGAGCTGGAAGTATAACCCATACAATTTGACAGAGCAGACTGGCCCAGGGCCATGCAGAGCTGGAAGTATAACCCATACAATTTGACCTTGGAGCTTGCTATTAACCACTACAATCACCTGCCCCATAAAGAAGAAACAGAGGCCCAGAGAGGGAAACAGGTTTGACCAAAATAACACAGCAAAGGCATTCATTTAGTAGGTTCTGTGAGTTTCTTGGGACAGCCTGGGCAGTCCCCATTCATCCCAGCTAGAATGGGGGCACAGAGGACTATAGGGTCAGGGAAGGCCTCCTGGGGGAGCTGGGATCAAGGGGTATTAGGAGGTAGCTGGGAAAGCAAGCTGTGGGAGCAGCATGGAAAAGGCCCAGTGTGAGCCAGGCTTGCTGACATGGGGAAATGAGGGAGCTATCGCTCATCCTGGCCACCTCTACCAGGAGGCAAGGCCGTTGTGCAACCCCAAGTGCTGAGCTCTTGGAGCTCCTTGAGGTTGGAGCCCACAGACAAGTCGCCTGTGGCCTCGGGACCCCCAGGGCTAGCTGCCAGGGTGGGAAGCTCAGCTGGTGTTTGCTGAATGAAGGCGCCTGCTCTGGGACCTGGGCAAGCCCCTTCCCCTCTCCGGGCCTCAGTTTCCTCACCAATGAGGCAGCATTCCCCGGGGGAAAAGCTCAGGTCCCCAGAGTGAAAAGCTGAGGTTTGAATTCTGGCGTGCCACATGTGAGTGGCGGCTGTGTGGCCTCACTCAGTGATTTGGCTCTTTGAGCCTCACTCTCCTTTGCAAAATGGGTGTATCATAAGCCTACCCCCAGGGTGGCTCTGAGGGTCCCCTGACCCTGAAAGGCTGGGGTGTTTGATCTCCTTCCAGTGCCAAAGCAGGCTGTCCCTGTGTCCTGCCCTTGCTGCTGCCTTCTCTCCAGCCTCCACCTCGCCAGTCGTCCCCTCTCCCCCTGCCTATGCCCCTGTCTGTCTCCTGCTCCTACCTCTACCCCTGCCTCTGCCCACCCCTTCACTCCCCTCCCACACTCTGCTGCCAGCTCCTGTCCCTAGACCCTGCCTGGCCACACTCCCGCCCCTCTCCTGATCCCCTGCCATGCCCCTGCCTCAAGGATCACATCGGGGGGCTGTGCGTAGTTCCACAGCCGGATCCAGTTCCAGTAGGAGCGAGCCTTGTCGTGGTTGTACGTGGCTGACGTGTGCTCGAAGTCAATGCTGGCCCCTGTATGGGAGGGACAGTCTCAGCCAAGCTCCTGGTCTCCTTCCTGCTGGAGGGGACCGCTGTGACTGGGCACTCCCTATGTGAGCACTTTGGATGACTCGCTGGCCCCCTCTGGAGTTCAGTGTTCTCTCTGGGAAATGAGAGTAGGCATAGCAGCAGCCACGGGAAAACAACGGCATCCACTTCGCAGGGCCCCACAACAGCGACCACGGGAGTTAACACCTCAAAGTGAAAACCCCACATTTCAGTGAGCCTGCTGGTGAGTGGGTTGGCCAGTACTGACTGGCGGATGTGCCCTGCCCACCTCATCTCCTCTGGGGCTGCCCTGCCCCTCTCCCTCCTCCCAAATGCCCTGCCCACCTCCCTCCTCCCAAATGCCCAGCCCACCTCACCTCCTCCTGACCACCTGCTCACCTCACCTCCTCTGGGGCTGCCCTGCCCACCTCCCTCCTCCCAGCTTCCCTGCCCACTCACCTCCTCTGGGCTTGCTCTTGATGGCCTCCTCACAGGGTAACTTCCACATTTGTTCCTTTGGTCTGGAATGCTTCTCCCTCCTCACCAGGTCTCAGCCCAAATGTTCCCCCCAGGAGGCCTCCCTCTGTCCAGGTCCCCTCTATCCTGAGGTGAGCAGACGGGGAGGGAGAGGTCACTTGCCTATAGACTTCAGAGCAAAATCCGGCCTTTCAATGTAATCTCCTTGTATCATCTTCATTATTTTCTGGGCCATTTTTTGCTGAGAAGGCAGAAAACATCAGCTGTGCACTGGTATGTTCTTCTAGATTGTGACCCCCCTGTGTGTCTTCACCAACTGACAGGCGCTACAGGACACCCTCTTTCCCCTAACAGCCTCCCCTGTCTGCTGGGTGCACATAGGTCTGCCCAGGGGCTGCACTGTTGAGGAAGCCCGAGTTGCCCAGAGCCGCCCACCCCTACCACCGGGTGCTTTCCTGGGTTTATGTGGCAAGGATGGGGCCACATGTGGCCGTTTGGATTCTTGAGTATGGCCTTTTGACTAAATCCAAATTTTACAGAACAAACCCTTTTAATAAAGAGATCTGTTCTCTGAAGCTTGGATTTAGTTGAGGGGCTGCTCTTGGGGGGTCTGAAGCTCTCAGGGCACAGGAATCAGGTAGACCTTCACTGCTCTGGGGCTGTGGGCAAGCTATTGCCCCTCACAGCCTCAGTTTTCTTGCCCACAAGTTGGTGACCGTACCTGAGTCTACTTCTCACTGTTTGAGATTGTGGTGAGGATTAGAGAGAAGATCTATAAAGGGCTTGCCAGGTGCTAGGACTGTCCTCAGCTTCACATATGTTCACCCTTCTTGCCTCATAGCACTCCTAGGAAGTACTATTATCATACCCATTTTAAAGATGAGACAAATTATAGAAGGGGTCATTTGTCCAAAGCCACAGAGCTGCTAAGAGGCAGAGCCGGCAGTTTGGTTCCAGAGCTCAGCCCCCCCCCCCCCACTACACCTGCTGCCGGGTAAGGACTGCAGAGCCTTAGCACAGTAGGTGCCAGTAAATGCCAGCTGGTATTTGCATCAGACTCTTCCCAGTTGTGGCAGATTCTGTTTTCTAAAAATGGCTGCACTACCATGGAATACTATGCAGCCTTAAAGAAAGATGGAGACTTTACCTCTTTCATGTTTACATGGATGGAGCTGGAACATATTCTCCTTAGCAAAGTATCCCAGGAATGGAAGAAAAAGTATCCAATGTACTCAGCCCTACTGTCAAGCTAAACTATAGCTTTCACATGAAGGCTATAACCCAACTATACCACTAGACTATGGGAAAAGGACCAAGGAAGGGGAAGGGAGGGGGGAGGTTTAGATGGAGGGAGGGTAATGGGTCGGGCCACATCTATGGTGCATATTTTTATCTATAATAAAAAAAAAATAAAAATAAACAAAGGGTCAAAAATTTTAGGCCTGAGCTCCTTGGCAGCAAATGCAAAAGAAGAAACCTGGTCAATTGCACAATGTTCATGACACCAAAAGAAAGAAGGAAGGAAGGAAGAAAGGGAGGGAGGGAGGGAGGGAGGAGAAGGGAGTTTATTGCTTAGGAAAATCATAACTGGATCTGTTTGTAAAGCAGGCATTTTTCCTGACAGTTCTCACTGTAAAATTCTCAGAATAGACACAAACACAAGTCTCAAAGACGTTTTTTGAGGAATAATATTATGCCAACAGAAAATTCAGTAAAAGAAGTCCTATAGTGACCAAAATAATGTGCCATAGAAATAATAATAAATAATATCTCCTAGTCTGGCTTAAGGTACAGGCAAATGAGGCTGGGATATTTTAAGCAAGGAGCTTTACTACTCTTGTTATTTATTTATCAAAAACTCGTTTGTACAACCCCTATTTGCTGAGCACCTGATTAGCGACTTGACTTCAGGGACAAGAATAATGGGACACACTGATCAGCACACTTACTGTATACTAGGCACTGGTTAACAATAACCCTGGAACGCAGGCATTTATCATCCTGTCTTACAGACAGAGAAACTGAGTTCAGAGACAAGAAAGACAGATAGAGATGAGCCCTGCCCTCCTGGAGCTTAAGGACTTGGAAGGGGAACTTATAAATAAACAGATAGTTATAGACTGCAGTGTAGTGAGGGTCCTGACAGCACATTTGAAGATCAATAAAGGGCCTGACACTGCACACTAGGGAAGGATGCCTGAAGGAAGTGAAGACTGCGGTCAGCCTGAAAGACCAGTGAAATCGGCCAAGGGGAGACCTGCCAAAAAGGAGAAGCAGCAAGGGCTGGGCCACCAGAATTCAGGATGCTGAATAGCCCATCACAGTTCGGGAAGGGTCCAGAGGCCACGCTTGGTTGGTTGGCCCCTCACCTGGACACACTGTCAGGACCAACCTCAGGCAAAACTTTTTTTGCATTTGGTGCAAATGCTCTAGCACCCTTCCAGCTCCTGGCTACTCCCCTCCTCTCTTCCCAGAGGTTAAGTCCCGCTGCCCGAGTCTTGGGGATATGAACCCGTCTTAGGTTGTTCACAATCAAGGCAGGCTCAGCGTGGAGAGATGCAGCATGTAGATCTTGGGCAAGCCACCTGGGGATACAGACAACAATGTGATTTACCTCAAGGGCTGAAAGCGACCATAGACATCAGTCAGCACAAGTCTCCATCTTATAGATGGGAAACTGAGACTCATAGAGAAAAATGGACTTATGCAAAGCCACAGACTAAAACTCCAAAAAGTCCTGATGAAGGAGACAGCAGAAGGAAAGAGGAGCCCAGCCAAGTGAGCCAGGAACCCTGAGCTAAGGGCTCATAGCTGATATCTTGACCGTGGGCCCATACCCGCTAGAGCTACAGTTTTCTCCCTTGTTCAGTGGGGAAGTTACTGCCCTACCCCCACAAAATTACTGGGAGGACTAGACAGCACTTTGTAACATCCCATGCACATGGAGATGGTAGCAGGGACTAGGAAAATGATGACTTCAGGGACAAGAATAATGGGACACACTGATCAGCACAATGAGTTCAGTAACTTGCCCAAGCGCTCACATCTGAGAAGAGGCAGAAAGGGGATCCGGACTTTTAAACATACACAAGAGGGCCTGAGGTGGACCCAGGCTGGGGGAGCTCATCTTAGAGGAGGAAGTAGGCAGAGGAAGCTGAGCAGGCTAACCCCCAGGAGACAAAGAGCCCCCCCACACACACCCCCAGTCTGTGTCCTCCCCTTTGAGTGATGCTTTCACTGAGAGTGTGAACCTAGCCAGCCTCCCAGGGGCTTTGGGGTGAGAGGGTCGGGGTGGGACCCCTGAGATGACCACATAGCGCTTCCCAGCTGGCCTGGCTGTCCTGGTTATTCATTGCTGTGTAACAAATCACCCAAACACTCAGTGGCACAAACAATTTTATTATGCAGGCTGGGGTTCTTTCAGACAAAGCACAGCAGGGATGACTTGTCCCTGCTCCTCGTGTCTGGGGCCTCAGCTGGGGAAACGCAGATAACTGGGGAGGCCAGATAGCTGAGCCTGGCTGGAATTGTGAACTGGAGCACCTAAGCACCATCTCCCCATGTGGCGTGGGCTTCCTCACAGCATGACAGCCTCAGGATAGTGATTCCTACTTCTTACATGGTGGTTCCGGGCTCCAAAAATGAGTGTTTCAGTGATAAAATGAAAGTTGCATGGTCTTTACTGACTTAGGGTATCTTCTGCCATACTCTAAAGGGTAAAGAAGTCATAAATCTGCCCAGATTTAGGGGTGGGGACATAGATCACCTTTCTCAATGGGAGGAGCATCAAAGCATTTGTGGCTATGTTTTAAAACCACCCAAATTGCCGTGCGTTACTCAGCAGCCTAGCAGGGGAACATTATAGCAGTGTTTTTCAGCCTTTTTTTAAATCTCATAGCACACTTGAACCTATAGTTCCATGGCACACTTAAATTATGCTGCTCAAAAAAAGAATTTAAAAAAGAATACACGGCTTGGCACCTGTGGCTCAAGCGGCTAAGGCGCCAGCCACATACACCTGAGCTGGTGAGTTCGAATCCAGCCTGGGCCCACCAAACAACAATGACAGCTGCAACCAAAAATAGCCAGGCATTGTGGTGGGTGCCTATAGTCCCAGCTACTTGGGAGGCGGAGGCAGGAGAATCACTTGAGCCCAGGAGTTGGAGGTTGCTGTGAGCTGTGATGCCACGGCAGTCTACCTAGGGTGACAGCTTGAGGCTCTGTCTCAAAAGAAAAAAAAAAAAAAAAAGAATACATTTACTGTGCTTTGAACTTGTTTGAAAAATTAATGATATTTACAAATTTTTGTAGCACACCTGAGATTCTCTTGTGGCACACTAGTGCACAATGGCTGCAAATCACTGCTAGGGACTCATCCATTCGTGGCATATTCAAAAAGACTGAAGGAAGTAATGGTGAGTCGGGGCAGACCCAAGACCAAAGCCACCTCGTCCTCCTCTTCCTGTGCCACCCACCTTTTGCACCCCACCTTTGCCTGTGACATCCTCCCCTAGAATGAGCAAGAGGTTAGACCAGGCACTCACAAGGGCAGGTACTTAAATCCCATCTCTGCCACAGGAGGCTGGCTTGGAATGAATCATGTAACATCTAGGAGCTCATGGCGCTTCACCTGATGTTTCCCTTCTTCTCGGGTTCTGAGCAGGAACAGGAGGAGAGAACGTAGAGAAAACACAGTTACCCAGCAGCTCCCAATGAATGCTGGTTTCCTTCCAGGAGAAATGGGTGGGGTGGGGGTGCCACATGCAGGGAAAGGATCAGAGGACCTGACTCACTGGGTTCTCTCCCAGGGACTTAACAGGGTGGCATGTCCACACTTGAATCTGCGGTAGGCACCTCTCGGGCCTATGACTTTCGGCTCTAATTACAGCTTTCTGGATGTGTTTCCTGTTTGGGAGCTGGCAGGGTACCCTCAGAGGATCCACAGATAATGAGCAGCTGGCTGCAGAGCCTCCCTCCACAGGGGCACTGACCCAGAAGCAGGCCCAAGCAGGTCCACCTCTGAGAGCAGAAAGCCCTCCCAGGTCACCTGGTCTCAATCCTGCCCCCCCACCCCCACCCCAGTCACGCTCACACAGGACCACCACCATGACGGTAGGATCACCAGTTTCTAACCTCTAGACACTCTCCAGACAGCACTGGATGCTCCCCAAAACAGCCTGGTCTTTAGCTTCTAGACGTCAATCAAGAACAAGGCATCATGGAGCAGAAGGAAGGACAGAACCTCTGGGATCAGGAAGAACTGGCTTTGTTTCAAATCTTGGTTTTCAGGCTCTTCAGCATTTGTCTCTTTGAGCCTCAGTTTCCTCATCTGTCAAATAAGAATTGTACTACCCAGTGTGAGGGAAGCTGGGAGGGTGGACAGCAATAACACGCAGGAGCACCCCTGGCACACAACGGATGCCAAGTACACGCACCTCCCTCCCCTTCCCTGTTGGACGGCTACATTAGGTGGCTTCTTTAGACTGAGAGACCAGAGAAACAACACGCTCAGATTCAAGCAAGTGACCTAGAGTACCAAGTGACTTGGAGTACCAAGAAAGCAGAGGCTGTCTCCTCAGCCACACAGCAATGCCTCGTGGCAAGCTGGCAAGGCCAGGGGTCCCAAGACATCTTGTTTCAACTTCTAGGCACAGCTGGGTGTCTATTGATTAAAAGGCAGGTGGACAAATGGATGGATGGACAACTGAACAGACAATTTAAATAGGTTGCTAAATCCTACCAGGAAACACCCACCCCCTTTTAATTCCAGCCAAATTGAATGTCATCTTTTGTTAAGAAATAGTGTAAAGCAGTGATGTTTAAGCTTTTTTAAGTTCAGAACAGGGCTTGTGAAACACAGATTCCCAGGTCCTACCCCTAGAGATTTTGCCTCAGAAGGTCTGAGGTGGGTCTGAGATGCTGCACCTCTAACCACCTCCCAGTTGCAGCTGGGGGCATCCCTGGGGTGGGGAGTGTGGTATGATATCACACCCCCACCTCCAGCCTCTTCAAAACTTCCCCTCTCCATCTCCAACATGGATTTCTTAGAAGCCCCTCGAAAACTACAGTGGCTTCATTACTGGCGGGGCTCAGGTTCTGAAGATAGCATCTCAACAGGAGTTTGAGCTGAGTAGAAATCCCAATAAATAAGGCAGAATGTGCAGAGACCCAGGCAGGCCACCCACCCACTATAGGCCTTGAGCAAGGAGAAGAAACCCTGGAAAGGAAAGGTGTAGTCTCCTGGCTTCCCAGACATACTACACATGCATACGAACACATACACACACACGTGCATACGGAGGAGTCCCCAAATCCCTTCCCCAGATACTCATCAACTCTCTGTCACTGCAGTACCACGGCTAAAGGCAGCAGAGCCTCAGTTCAGGATTCAGCTCAGGCACTAACATGTTGCACGGCCTTAAACATGTCCTTTTGCCTCTCTGGATCTTAGTTTCCCCATCTGTAAAACAAGGTAGGTGGGCTAGGCCTTGCCTAGGGATGGAACTGTCACTACCTGAACCACTGATGTGTTCATTTGTTCTTGCATCCAGCAGGAACTTACTGAGGCATTTCTGTAAACCAGGATCTGATCCAGAGCACTGAAGAAGAGGAATTCATGAAGCCCATGCCTCTCGGAGCTGGTGCACCAGATACCATATCCCAATGATGTCATTACAGACAACCATGAGAGCTGGGCACCCTCCTCCCTGCTACATAAATAAGGAAACTGAGGCACAGAGTAAGTAACACAGTTGGGATTCAGTCTGCATCCCATATACTGTCAAATAACCCTGAGACCTTCACCCCTGCCTAAGTCTATAACTCTAACTCTCCACTGGGGTGGGAGTCTTCCCCTACTCAGCACTCTGCCCCCATTCTCCAAAGTCTACACTCAATAAGGAAGTGGAAAAACCAGAGGCCATAGAGAAGACTGTCTGTACTCAGATCTGGAGGTTCCAGGCTGAGCCAGGGCTCCAGCAATTCCTGGGTGCCCTGAGTCTCCAAGTGCTCTAGGAGCACTGGCGGGTCCTTCTCGGGACCCCCATCCCTACCCATCATTCACCCCAAGTTCCCGTATATGACTCCAGAGGCAGAGAAGCCCAGGCCCCAGGCACTAAGGCAGCATAGCACCAAAAAAATGAGACCAGTCCTGCTTCTGCACGCTTATCCATACTTGTGCAATCCATAAACTAGAAGGAGGCTATTTTAACTTCAATATACAAGGAAGCTTATATCACTATGGAAAATAAACTTTATCTTGGGTTACTCAGGGTGGGACCAAGTACCACCACGATTTTGTCAGTGCCTGGGGCCCTAAAGGTCTTAGCCTTCCTTGACCCAATGCCTCACTTTCTTGCTTTGAAAATGTGCCCAGTCATTTCCCACTAAAAACTTCTCTCCTTTCTGCCTCCCCAAATGTTCATCGTTCATCCTGCACCCTCCAGGAAGTTGTTCTCAGCACCAGCTGCCACAGGCCCTGGATTGCTGAACTCTGGGAAACCGTGTCCTGCCTTGGGCTATTTGCTGGGTTCCTACGGCATTTGTGAGGTTGAAGAAAGTCATGGCACCACCAACAGGCTCTACAGGGCACCGTCTAAGTCACCAGTTCTATTGGGTCTACATTTACCTTTTACACTCTTGCTTCTGCAAACATTCAGTGAGATTTTCTAGAGGCTTCATGACTGTGTGACTCTCAACAGGTTGAATGCAGAAGCAGGCAGGAGGGCCCAGTTGTCTTCACTTAAGTGAACCACCAAAGAGATCACAAAAACATAAAGGGTGGCCACTCTTTTGCTTAAGTTTCTTTGTTTTAGAAAGGCGTTATTTTTATGAAAAATATAGTATCTATGTTAATATGCACTTGATAAAAATGTTTTAATTTCTCAGTTTTCATTTCTAACATGGTAAATAATCCAGAGATATATAATACTTAACGCAAACAAAAGCTCATTTAGGTTCTCAACAACTTTTCAGTGTAACAAGTTGGAGGCCAGGTTTGAGAATGGAAGGAGGAAGTGCCTCGCCCGTGTCAGCTGACTGGATGAGGGGTGGGGCCTGGCCAACGGGCAGCCAATCCGGAGACAGATAGTGGGGTGAGACTCTGCAGGGGCTAAGAAGCTGACCAGGGCAGTGGACCATGAATTGGGCAGTCCACAGAGGGCAAGGACCAGAAAGGAGGCCTGGAGGGGAGCGAAGGCAGAGTTGGGGCCACAGGGCAGCTGTATCTATGAGGAGAATGAGCTGAGGTCCATAGAGAAGAATGGAATGCAGAAGTTGGCTTCGAACAGAAAAAGCACTGAGGCGGGGGAGAGGGAGGCACATGCCCAACTGCGGCTCCAGGGACGTTTTTGCTCATGTGCTCGGTGTTCCCTAGCTCCCTGGAGTTCCAACTGTCTGAATCCCAGTAGTTTGATTCGCCCAGGTTCCCACAGTGAGGCTCTTTGCTCAGCCCTCCCTTACTTGAAGTCAGCTAAGCACCTCTCATCCTTGCCATTGTTAGAGCACAATCAAAAATAGCCTTGAACTCTATCCCGGCTCTGGGATCCTGGGTGAGGAGCTGAGCATCGGTCCTCTGCAGTCAATGTGGAGATGCTGAGTGCGACTCCTCACAAGGACTGACATCATCACATATGTAAGGGCTTGGCACGCACGTGCTGGACCCTCAACAGGTGTAGCTAATATTAGTATACTTGCTCCTGCCTGACTGCTACTGTCATTACTACTGGGGTATTAATATCACAGCAGGAAATGGTCTTCAAGGTCACAGAGCTTCAGCTCTTGATTTTACTGAGGGATAAACAGGAAGACCAGAAGAAGGTCAGCAGCTCAGCTGGAATCAGAGCCTACTCTCCTGGCCCACCCAATGGATCCCAGTGAGACTGTAAGCTCCCAGGGGGCAAGAGGCATCCAGAAGTGTCCCCTGCCATGCACACACACAAACCATCCATTCCTCCTCTCAACAGGGAGTTCTTTGTACACATCCTCTGAGCCAGGCACTATACCAAGCGCTGCCTGCCCACAACAGGGCTTGGCCCAAAATTGTTTCAATCAATGTTTGTAGATCAATCCTTGGCCTCTCCCATCTGGCTGGACACTGAGAATCCAGGCCTGGGTGGGGGTTGGAAAGGGTTCTATGAACATTCACCAGCAACCAAAACACAGCTGTAACTCTAGCAGCTCCCTTATACCCACCACCTGCTCTGAGTTTCTCCAAGATGAGTAAGGCCTGAATCCTCATCCCCTTAACAGGGAAGGAAACAAGACCCAGAGAGGTTTAGTGCCTGACTCAGGACACACAGCCAGAGGTTGGGGAGAGCCAGGTCTGGAAACATAGGTCTTTCTCAGTTCAAGTTCTAGATTCTAGAGCATGATGAGCTCAGGCAAGTTGAGACTGGTCAGGACATACCTGATAGTGAGGAGCTGAGAGAAGGGTCTCAAGGATCTTTGTGGACAGAGAGAGGGTCAGAGAGGGATGCTTCTCTTGGAGAGGGCACTGCAGAAACCAAGGCCCTAAAACTGCCACTTCTCCCATAGTCTGATCAACAGAGCAGCTCCAACCTCAAATACTTCATGCTCAGTAGTGGGGCATTTATGCCAGACAAAGCCCAGCTGGTCTGAAAAGAAAGATGGGGCTGCTGGCCTTGCAAAGCTACTCATCCTAGGCAGGGCAGAGTGTAGACAAGAGTTGGTGGCTATACTCGGAGCTCCAGGAACACTCTCTGGGGAGGAGTGCAGGGGCAGGGGGCAGTGTCAGGAGACCCTGCCTGAATGAATGCTAGAAGCCTGCAGCCCCCAGAGAGGAGGTTGGAGCTCAGTGGTCTGGGTGGAAAGGAGGTCAGGTCTGACATGGGGGAACTGTCAAACACCCTCTTCTCGGGCTATACTTCTCAGTCCCAGCTGGAGTCGCCGTTGTCTCCCCAGGTAGATGTGAGGTTCTCTGTGGTCAGGCCCAGGTTGCACACTGCTGAATCCAAGTGCTCAATAACTGTGGAATGGGTGGCTGCAGATGCTGGCTCTGAGTGCCTGGGGACACTCAGAACACAGAGCTCATTTGCAGCAATAGGCTTAGCCTTTGTTTCCAGTTTTTTTTTTGAGACAGAGTCTCACTTTGTTGCCCTTGGTAGAGTGCTGAGGCATCATAGCTCACAGCAATCTGACTTGGGCTCAAGTGATCCTTTTACCTCAGCCTCCTGTGTAGCTGGGACTACAGGCACCTGCCACAACGCCCGGCTATGTTTAGAGACGGGGTCTCACTCTTGCTCAGGCTGGGCTCAAACTCCTGAGCTCAAGCAGTCCACCTGCCTCGGCCCTCCAGAGTGCTAGGCTTACAGGTGTGAGCCACCATACCCAGCCTTCCAGATATGTTTTGACTGTTGCAACCCAATGGAAAAGGAGGTCGTAAAGAGGAAAGCCTGAATTAGGAGGTAACCTGACAGTAGAGGTGTCGGAAAGACACAAGAAGGGGGTCGGGGCTCCACCCTGCAGCCTTGCTGACAGCTGAGACAGGCTCCTAGGTTCAGGAACCCCCAACACTGCACTACAAGGATGTGGCCACCATGCTGGTCTTTGGCCCCCACTAGAGTCTGAGGCTCCAGGAGGCTGATCTGGGCCAGCTTGGCAGAGAGTGGGATCTGGGGAAAGTTCTCCTTGATAGGCTATGGAAGGGGCCTGACATGGACGCAGAAAGAAGGCTGTGGGACCAACGCCAGCCGAGGTCAGCTCCTGCCCATATCCCTATTCCAGCACATTCCAACTCCCTAGGTCCTTGGCAGGTCAGTGACCAACTGTCTCTGAAGTCCTTGAGAGGGCTTTGCCATTGGGTGAGACCCGGAAGGAGGTCTGCACATCCCCAGTTGCACACACACACACACACACACACACACACACACACGTGCCCAGTGTGGGTTCCATGCAGGCAGGGGCCCGTGCTGCAGGGAGGCTGGCAAGGCCACCAGGCAGCCCTCCCTACACAGAGGTGGGGCATTGGCAGCTCAGGAATGGGGGAGGGCTGCGAGGCGTGTGGCTTGGAGCCTAACAGGCCACCAGCAGCCGCGGCATCTGCTTTTTCTCACCTCTAAAGGGAATCGATTTGTCTCTGACTGATTTCCCTGACGTCTAGTTTTCTTCTCCGCCCTGCTGTCAGGCCCACCACTGTGCACAGGGATGTGGGGGAAGGCCCTGGCCACCTGCCTGCTTTCCTCTCTCCCCCTCACCTCCCAGCATGCACACTCGCACCACTGTATGCACACTCACACACCCAACAAAGAAACCCATGCCTACACCCACACAGCAGCCCCCTGCCAGACGCCCACGCCCCCACCCAACAGACCTGCAGACACACACAGTCAAATGCACACACACACAGCCTCCACACTCACCTATGCAGGAGCACAGAAACATCACCACAACCCACACACACTCACATCAGGCACACTCTCACATGCATGCACACTACATTCCCACCCTCAGACTACAATATGGACATTTGCACACACACAACCATCCATTCCTTCTCTTAGCAGACAGTTCTTTGAACAAATCTCATGGGTGGCACGCAGTCCTCACAGTGCAGGTGGCACCCACACTCACACGCCCCACATATTCACATAGCCACACAGGCTGGGTCCCTCCTTACACAGGCCTACACACCACACACTCATGCTCTCTGACCCCACCTATAACCTGCACTCCACACAGGGACCCACACTCCCACACACCACATCTGCTCTCCCACTTCTGCCCCACTCCAGCCCCAGCATTACCCCTCTGCCACACCAAGCTGCTCGTGGACCCCTGAGTTTGGGGACAGCCCCCTTATGCTGCCCACACTTGTGCTTGGCAAGAGAATCTGTGGGAAAAAGAGAACACACTAGAAACACAAACACACCAGCTTGTACCTAAAGTCTTGGTGGAGTGAGGGATGGTGTGGACCAAGGAGGTGGCACCTGGGTGCCAATGCTCCTTCCTTGCCTGGCAGGGGGTCCAGAGCAGCCAGGGTGGGGAGCCGCATCCTGGCAGTGTTCTAGTGACTTGGGGCAGGGTGGAGGGTTTTGAATCCTCAAGACTACCAGGATATTGTTGGCATTTCCTGGTCACAGCACATGAGTAGTGCTTCCCACCACTCCAAAGGCCGCTGGCCAGTCAACAATAAAGATGGCAGCAAACACAACAATAATAAAATGAACAGACCCACAAAGCATCACTCACATGAAATGTATCCAAAAAGCATATTCACATCCATGACTGCATTTGATTAGATCCTAGAAGCACACCCTGGGGCTGGCAACATCCCCGTCTCACGGATGAGGAAACTGAGATCTGAATCTGGATAGAGACTCATCCAGGGTTCTATGTGGTCGCTGACTTTAGACCTCTGACTTGAATCCAAGCCTCCTGATTTCCTGGCCAAAAATTCAGACCAAACCAACCAGCTCCAGATAATGGTCCACCTGTCCTCAGAATCATCATAAGGCCATCCACATTGGCACCAGTCCCTCCTGGCAGGGCATGTGTGCATGTGCACGTGTGAATGCACGAGGTGTGTGAAATTGCGACTGTGTGGGGCAGGTGTAGGCAGGCGGCCAGCAGGCACCACAGCAGATGTTGAAGAGAGTGCTTCCACACCGGATGCATGTGACTGTGTGGGTGTGGAGGACGATGTGTATGGGGTACCTGCTTTTCCAGCAGGAGGGATCCAGGTGCGGTTATGCATTTGTGCACACAAGAGGGTACGTGTGGGAGAGGCTCATGAGGGTGTGGGCTGTACATAAGCATGGGAGGGGTGACATGTGTGCCCAAAGAGGTATGCACTGGCATGTGTGAGTGTGGCAATGCACAGCCAGCACAAGTGTGCCTACTGTTTACTGTGTGCACACTCCAGACTAGGGGGTGTCTCCCTTCATGTACCTGTCTGCTGGTCCCTTCCCCCTCTCCCCCGGGCTTCATCTGGCCTGACAGCCCTACTCTCAGCACAGGCATCAGATGATTGATTAATAGAACTGGTTCTTGGCTCTTCAAGGTCTGGTCAGAGATAAGAGGAGACAGGAGTACCAGTAAGAGTGGGTGCCAAGGATTCAGGGCTGAGCTCAAAGGCCACAGACCACAGACACCCCTATCCTGAGCCTTCACCCTCCTCCCTCTTGTGCCTGTGGTGTACACACCACCACAGTAACACACATAGGGCAGAAGCCCCACTGTGATTCCCTGAAGGGTAGAGCCGAAGCAGCCCCCACCTCCCATCTACCTACCGTGGAAGTCCAGCTAAGCAATAGATGCTGAGCAAGTTAACTCCCAGCCGAGTGTCCACTCATTCACCTCTCCCTTCCCACTCACACCTCACTCATACATCCCAACACCTGACCTAGCACCTCTAGACATCAGCTAGGATGTCACCTGGAGGCCAGTCGGACACAATTCTTGCCCAGGGCCATCATAGCCTGCATGGCCTCTGAGGACCCCTCCAGGCCAGCAAGACAGTTGAGGAGACAGTGGTATCAACCCCAAGGCCTGTCATATACATAGAGGCCATGAGCTCAGACTTGCAGTTATTTGGGGTTGGAATCCCTGGCAGGGGATCCCTGGGAGTGAAGGGGTATTTGAGAATGAGTGACCCTGGCGGGTCTAGGGTAGCACTGGTAAGGTCACCCCCTTCCACCACTGATTTTCTGTTACATGCCAAACGTTGAGAAGTTTGGAGGGATTGTTGTGCTACCTGCCAGCTGCCCTGTGAGATAAGCCCTCCTATGATCCAAGTTAAGGACCTCATCTGTAAGATCTGGGAGAAATGGAGGAGGTAGACAGATGAGGTTCCAGAAAGATGTAGCCTCTGCCTGCCCTTAAGAATATAAGTGAAAGATGCCATGATTCTTAGCAGAGCACATCCACCCTCTTACAGTGTTCCTGCCAAGCTGCCACAAAGTCCCAGGATGGTTAGAGTTCCCAGGGAGGAAGGCAAGAAGGCTAAGTTGTAGCAGGAGGTGTTTGCCCCTATAGGGGGCAGTGGGGAGGGGACACATAGGTCCCTGCAGTTTGGGTTATGAGTATCTATCTGCAGCTCCCAGAATGGGGCCTCTGGGGTCTGGGAGCCTTCTGGGCTCCACAGTCCTCCCTTGAAGGGGCAGCAGTGACGGCTGGACTCTAGGCAAGGGTGCTACCTCTGCCCTGCCAGGCAGCCCTTCTGAAACATTCCCACGGTCACAAGCAGGCCCCAACACCGTGCCCCCTGCATTGTCCTCAACATGACCCACTCTAGACCCATTATTTGCAGAACTACCAAAGGCCAGGGCCAGCGGGCCAGCAGGACCTCCTTTCACCTGAAGCCAAAGAGGACAGGGAGCAGACTGGCTTCTGGTCATGCAGCAGGTGAGCAGCTGGCCTGGGATTTGGGCTCAGGCTAAGAGCACAGGGGTTAAAGCTATGTGATGGGACCGTATTCAATTTTCCACCCCCCTCCTCCTCTTTCTTCTGCTGCTCCTCCTCCTGCCCTATTTCCTCTCCCTCTCTCTCCCCTGAACTCTGCCTCCCCTTCCTCCTCCACTTTTTCCTCTTCCTCATCTTCTTCCTTGTACCTCATTCGGCTTATGTGAAGCAATAAAATGCCCTCCTTTGTTCCACATGAGAAACCCTGTTTGTGTGAAGGAGATCTCAGAGGCCGTCCTCTCCACCATGGCCGGAAGGATAACAGCCTCCCAAAGATGTCCACGCCCTGGTCCCTTGAATCCAGGAATAATAGGTCAGCACACACAGAAAGGGGGACCCATGGCAGCACGTGGAGTTAGGGCTGCTAATCAGCTGACCCTGAGGTAGGGAGGTTGCCCTGGATTATCTGCGTGGGCTCAAAGTATCCACAAGGGCATGTGCAGAGGAAGAGGGAGATTCAAGGGATTCAGCATGAGCGGATGCAACCAGATGCTGCTGGCTTTGAAGGTGGAAGAGGGCGTGAGTCAAGGAGTGCAGGTGGCCTCTAGAAGCTGGACAAGGCAAAGAATTGGGTTCTCCCCCTAAAGCCTCCAGAAGGAATGCAGCCAGCTGTGCTGACACTTGATTTTAACTCATTGGGACCCATTTTTGAGTTTTGGCCTTCATAATGGTAAGATGATAAACTTGTATTGTTTCATGTCACAACTTTTGTGGTCATTTGTGATAGCAGCTAAAGGAAACTAACACACCCTCTCATGTCTCCCAAAGCTCTCTGTTGCAATCCTCCAGGGATGGGGAAATTTCTCCAACCTCAACCAGCTCACTGTTACCACCTCCCTCCTCAATAGGAGCTCCAAAGCGGTCTCCCCAGAGCTGCTTTCCAATCCAGCAGCTCTGTCCCCCAGATATCTCTCTGTCCTTCAAAGGCAGCGATCATGGGATCAGTCCCCCTCCATTCTTTTCTTCTCTTTGATGGGCAATCCTCAGAATTCTTTTCTGATTGCTCCACCAGAAACTCCTGTCAAGGAAATCTCATTCCCTGCTCCAAGATTTCCTCTACGTTCCAGGGTCACTCATGTACAAGCCAAAGTTCTCAGGAGCATAGACTCAGTCTGACTACCCAGGAGGCATCGGGCAGGATGGACCGTCATGGTTTCAGCTGGCTATATAACCTTAGACAAGCCTTCGTCCTCTCTAGACTTCTGATGCCCCAACTGTACAGTGGGATCACGTCCCATGAGTTCTGTGGAGTGCGTTGGGGGCAGAGTGGATCTTACCCTCCCAGATCCCTTTGCCAACATAACTCTCAAGCACCTGCCTTCTCCCCACTTTTTTGTCACTAGGAGTAGAGGGGAGTAGACAGGAGTGGGGAAAGATAAGGGCAGAGGAGGGGAAAAGGGAGGAGATCAGAGGGGAGGGGAGAGGAAAGAAGAGGAGAGGAGAGGAGAGGAGAGGAGAGGAGAGGAGAGGAGAGGAGAGGAGAGGAGAGGAGAGAAGAGGAGAGGAGAGGATTGTCCCTACAGAAATTGTACTCAAATGTTTTATTATGAGCTCTGGCTCGGGCAGCACCTTAGTTAATGGTGTGTCAGATGATGGTACAAATTTATAGCTGAAGGTTTACATCACAGACAGCTGGAATGAAGGATAATAAATTAATTTAAAGTGCTACCAAAGTGTTCCCCAAAGTATATGTGCTTATGAGCTCTGGGCTAATAATTTATAAATGCATGCCTTTTATAATCCTGGTCTTAAGTCTTGAAAGCAGCTAGTTAAAAAGCAGTCACATGACATAAATTATTTTTATTAATATTACAAGTGTATGATCAGGGTAGTGGGAATGGTGGTCACCATCAGCCCATGGTTTCTGCCACCAAACACCTCCTCTTTACCACCCATGCTCTGTCCTATGAGGAGTGGACCTCACAGTCTCCAGGCCCCAGATCCCCAGCACAGCTGCCGGGGCCTGAGCTGGTGCTTCCACATCCTGGTCCCCTTTTCCTGGGGGTAGAATGAAATTCTCATCCATTATAGCAGTGGTTCTTAACCTGTGGTTCGCGACCCCTTTGTAACAATGAAAGTACATCTTGCATATCTGATATTTACATTTCAATTCATAACAGTAGCAAGAAGTTATGAAGTAGCAACGAAAATAATTTTATGGTTGGGGGTCACCACAACATGAGGAACTGTATTAAAGGGTCGTGGCATTAGGAGGCATTAAGAAGGTTGAGAACCGCTGCATTATAGGTTCCCTCCTCTAAGGAGTTATTATGACATCTTCCTGCTTCTCAGATAGAAGAAAAAAAAACATCTTTTATATGCAAACATGCAACAGAGACAGACATTCATGCAAACTCAGAGGAAAAGATGTTCTGAGCTGCCTCAGTTACCTCATCTGTCAAATAGGCATCACAACACTGACCTCTAAGGCCATTGGGAGAAATGATTAAGATCATATATTCACACTCATTAAATACGTTGTAACAGGCTCTCTCTATCTACCCTACAAAAAGAGGGAAAAGTTCAGAGTACTTTATATAACCGGAAACTGTGGTTGGTTGGCCAGCACTGCTCTTCTTTATAAACTGCAAAATGACCCTTTCCATCAGCAGCCGCCTTCAGACTCATCTCTCTAACACACACCCCACATGTGCTGTTTTCTCAGTGGGTCCATCAGTGATTCTCTCACAGGGTAGCCCTCTCCTGGGCTTCATTAAGGATTGCCCAAATGCTTTGCAGCTCCTCCCACCAAGAGATGGAGTCTATTCCCCCTCTCCTTGATATGTAGATGGACCCTGACTCACTTTGACCTGTAGAATGTGGTGTCAGTGACACTGACATTTCCAAGAAAGAGTCTTAGGATATCTGCAGCTTTTGTTTTGGACCACTTTGCGACCCAGATGATATGCTGTGAGAAGCTAAATCAAGTCGGAAAGGACACATGGAGGAGACATGCCGGCCAGCAGCCCCAGGCCAGCTCCCAGGTGGCCAACATCAGCCACCAGCCATCTGAGGAGCCCCTTTAGATGACCGCAGCTTATACCGCAAAAACCAGAAGAAGTGGCCAGCCGAGCCCAATCAATCCAAGAATTGTGAGAGGAAATACGGCCATCCTTCCTTATCCATGGCTTCACTTTCCATAGTTTCAGTTACCCAAGGTCAACCAGGTCTGACAATATTAAATGGAAAATTCAAAAAGTAAACAATTCATTAAGTTCTAAATTGCACACTGTTCTGAGTAGAGTAATGGAATCTGTGGCATCTGTTCTGTCCTGCCCAGAAAGTGAATCATCCCCTTGTCCAGCATGTCCAGACATCTGTGCCACTGGCCCATAGTCATATAGTGGTAGCCTTCTCACTTACCGCATCACCTGTGCAGCACTTGTATTCTAGGTCCCTAGTAATCTAACCCACGTCACAATGGCTGCCTCATTCATCATGCCATCTCATCACACAGGCTTTTTTTTTTTTTTTTTTGAGACAGAGTCTCACTATGTCACCCTCCGTAGAGTACTGTGACGTCACAGCTCATAGCAACCTCCAACTCTTGGGCTTAAGTGATTCTCTTGCCTCAGCCTCCCCAGTAGGTGGGACTACAAGGCGCCAGCCACAACACCTGGCTATCTTTGTTGCTTTGTTGTTGTAGTTGTCATTGTTGTTTAGCAGGACCGGGCTGGGCTCGAACCTGTCAGCCTTGGTGTATGTAGCCGGCGCCCTACCCACTGAGCTATGGGTGCCGCCATCACATAGGCATTTTATCATCTCACATCAACAAGGGTGAGTACAATAAAATGTTTTGAGAGAGAGCAACCATATTTACATAACTTTTATCATAGTATAATGCTATAATTGCTTAATTTTATTATTGCTGTTGTTACTTTCTTACTGGGCCTAATTTTTAAATTGAACTTTATCATAAGAATGTAGGTATAGGATAAAACACTGGGTATCTAGGGATCAGTAGTATCCATAGCTTCAGGCATCCACTGGGGGTCTTTGAATGCGTCTCCAAGGATGGAGGGGTGCCCTGAATGAATGTGGGCGTGAGGCCTCCAGCGGCTTGTTAACACAGCAGTAGACGACAGGAATGCTCACTCTTCCTGCTGCTTCTCGTCAGCTTTTAAGCATGTCCAGGCCTCTCATGTGAAGCCTCCCTTGATTCTGTGTCCCTCACCAGCTCCAGCCTTGGCTCTCTCCCCCGTTCACAGCCAAACTATAAGAGAAAAAAATGTATCCAAACTATCCGCACTTCTGCCACTCCTCTCAGAGGAGCATCTCCAATGTCACCAGGCCTAGCGGTGCTGGAGTCCTGCACAGATCTGATGGGCAGCACATCTCACATGCCTCGCCCTCTCCTCTCAGCACTTCTCAGAGGCTCCTTGAGGCAACACTCTTGGGCCCCACTTCTGCTTTCCCTCACCACCGCCTTTGGTCCTGCATGTGCAACCCTGTTCCTCCTTTGTTACTTTTGGGGCCCCTCAGGCCTCTGTCCCAAGTCCACTGTCCTCCACCCTTGGTCCTCTTCACTCATCTCCAGATGACTCATCTACTCTCTCTCACATGCCAGCGTGTCCCAAATCCATTTCCTCCCCACAATGAAATGTCCAGCTACCTGCTGGCCTTCCCATTTGATCATCTTGCAGACACTTCAATCTCCACAATTCCCATGTTCACTCGTCACCCCCACACCTCCACCCACTCCAAGTCTCAGGTTCAGAATCCAGAATCCAGAATTCTGCACCCCACATAGAATAAGTCACCAGATCCTACCAGATTTACTGGTCTAAAATCTATGCCCCTGCTGTCACTGCCTTTTCAAGAGCACCAACATCCCCCACTTGTACATATATACTCAGACCTTTCTCTTACTTATATCACGTTCCCAACTTAAAGTTCTTCCATAGATCCCCACTCTTTAGAATAAAAGCCAAACTCACTGGTATGACATGGGGATCCTCCCCATCTGTCCTGGGTACACTTTTCTAGCCCCAAATCTAACCACTCCCTATAGTCTCATGGGACTTGCCCCTTTAACCTGCACTGTGCCCACATATGGGCCTTCACATAGTTCCTTTTGCTGGGACATCCTTCTCTCCACAGTTCAGTAGACATCACCTCCTGCAGGCCTTGACTTTCCCAGGATGGCTCCTCTCACTCCCACCCCATCCCAGAGTGGCTGCCCCACCATCCGCCCTAATGCACCCTCTCCCTGCCCAGCTTTCCTTTTCATGCGTCTCCTTTGATGTTAACTGTGAGGGGAGCAATTTGTCTTCTCAGCTGAACAGGCAGCTCTGGGTGGGCAGGAACCATTTATTATGACATAGCACAACAGTTGGCATGGAGTGGGTACTCAATAAATATTTGTGAATTAATGAATGATAAACATCATCACCTTGCCTCCTCTAATCCCTGAGAAAGCCTAGGTGTAACAGATTTATAGAGGAGCCTCTGCCTTCACCCTCCATTCACCTGCTCAGTCACTCAAAACCCATCTGTTGAGCGCCCATCATGTGTCCAGCCCTGGGATGGGCAAACTAATGACAAACGAATGGATTAACAACACTATTCAGAAACAGAAAGGACCAAATGATACACAGCAACAGGGGTGAAATCTCAAGAGAAATATGCTAAGAGCAAGAAGCCAGACACAAAGACTTCACACTGATGATTCCATGTATATGATATTCTAGAAAAGGCAAAATTATAGGGACAGAAAATAGATCAGGGCTCCCAAGGTATGTGTCACAGGAGGAAGAGCCAAATAGAGGCCAAATTGCCTGTTTTTTCTTTTTTTTTTTTGTAGAGACAGAATTTCACTTTATCACCCTTTGTAGAGTGCTGTGGCATCACACAGCTCACAGCAACCTCCAACTCCTGGGCTTAGGCGGTACTCTTGCCTCAGCCTCCTGAGCAGCTGGGACTATTCACTGAGTTATAAACGCCAAGCCCTGAGACTAGTTTTTAAAAGGGAACTTGGGGGTCAGCGCCCGTAGCTCACTGAGTAGGGTGCCAGCCACATACACCAAGGCTGGCAGGTTCAAGCCCAGCCTGGGCCTACTAAAGAACAATGACAACTAACAACCAAAAAATAGGGGCTCAGCGCCTGTAGCTCAAGTGACTAAGGCACCAGCCACATACGCCACAGCTGGCAGGTTTGAATCCAGCCCAGGCCTGCCAAACAACAATGACAACTACAACCAAAAAATAGCCAGGCATTGTGGTGGGCGCCCGTAGTCCCAGCTACTCAGGAGGCTGAGGCAAGAGAATCACTTTAGCTCAAGAGTTGGAGGTTGCTGTGAGCTATGATGTTACAGCACTTGACCAGGGGCAACAAAGTGAGACTCTGTCTCAAAAAATAAAAATAAAAAGACTAGTCTCAGAAGTCATTCAGCATCAATTCTGCCACAATTTACTCACTGGAAGCAAATCACTAAAGCTGGCCCATTTTGAGTGGAGGGGATGTAACATCCACCTGTTGAAGACAAGAATGTCAAAGAATGTGATCATCATAGATAAGACGTGACTTCCTGGCATGCTGTCCCCACTAGGCACAGTGGCCATACTAACAGTATCTGCAATTCATGGAACAGAACAGACACCTGCGTGGTCCAAAGGCAGCTCTTTTTTACCATAAGAACGTTAGTATAGGCCAGGCGTGGTGGCTCACACCCGTAGTCCCAGCGCTGCGGGAGGCCGAGGCAGGTGGATTGCCTGAGCTCAGAAGTTCGAGACCAGTATAACCAGCAGTGAGCCAGAGTAAGACCCCATCTCTACTAACATCAAAAACAGCCGAATTACTGTATATGCTCGAGTATAAGCCGAGTTTTTTTGGCACAAAATTTGTGCCGAGTTCGGGTTTTTCAGCACAAATTTTGTGCCGGAAAAACTCGGCTTATACTCAAGTATATACGATATGTGGTTTTTTGGAACTGGCTTCTTTTACTTAGCATATTTTCTTATTTTATTTTATTTTATTTATCTTCTTATTGTTAAATCATAGCTGTGTACATTAGTGTAATTAAGGGGTACAAGGTGCTGGTTTCATATATAATCTGAAATATTCTCATCAAACTGTTCAATGTAGCCTTCATGGCATTTTCTTAGTTACTGTATGTAGACATTTGTATTCTGCATTTAGTAGGTTTCGCCTGTACCCATTCGAAGATGCCCCGTAGGTGTGGCCCACCCATTGCCCTCCCTCCGCCCTGACTTAGCATATTTTAGAGATTCATCCATGTCACGTGCCATCTGCCAATACTTCATTCTTTTGTACTGTTGAATACATTCCATTGTATGAACATACCACATTTTATTTCTCAAATTTTCTGTTTGAGAGTGGGTTGTTTCCACTTTTTGTCTATTACAAATACTGCTGCTATAAACATTTGTGCACAAGCGCTTGGATGGATACATGTTTTCACTTCTCTTGAGTACCTGACTAGGGGTGGGTTTGCTGAGTCTGGGTCGCACAGTAACACCACAGATGGTTTTCCAAAGTGGCTGCACCATTTATGTTCCCACCAGCAACAGAGTTCCAATTTTCATACATCATCCAATTTTTGATTATTGCCATCCCAATGGGTATGAAGTACGATCTCACTGTGGCTTTGATTTGAATTTCCCTAATTTTGGTTAATAATGTTGAGAATCTTATTTCTCTTGGCCGTTTTTTTTTTTATTTTTTCTTTTTTTGAGACAAAGTCTCACTTTGTCACCCTTGGTAGAGTGCCATGGTGGCACAGCCCAGAGCAGCCTCCAGCTCTTGGGCTTGGGTGCTTCTCTTGCCTCAGCCTCCGGAGGAGCTGTGACTACAGGCGCCCACCACAACGTCTGGTTATTTTTTTTGTTTTGCAGTTTGGCAGGGGCCAGGTTCAAACCCACCACCCTCGGTATGTGGGGCTGGCACCCTACACACTGAGCCACAGGCGCCGCCCACTCTTGGTCATTTGTGTATCTTCTTTGAGAACTATCTAGTCAAATCCTTTGCTCGATTTTTAATTGGGTTGTCTTTTTATTATTCAGTTGTGAGCATTCTTTATACCTTATAAATACAAATAAAATACAAATATAAAAACAAAACAACAAAAAAAAAAAAACAGCCGAGCATCGCCAGAGGAAAAAGAAAATAAACAACAAAAAGAGTACTTCAAACAAAGAAGAAATGTACAAGCAAGTTGAAATTAAAATAAATAAATAAATAAATAAAGAGAACGTTAGTATAATAATATTAAAGGGGGCGGCACCTGTGGCTCAGTGGATAGGGTGCCCACCCCATATACCAAGGGTAGTGGGTTGGAACTCGGCCCTGGCCTGCTAAAACAGCAATGAGAATTGCAACAAAAATAGCCAGGCGTTGTGGCAGGCGCCTGTAGTCCCAGCTACTTGGGAGGCTGAGGCAAAAGAATCACTTAAGCCCAAGAGTTGGAGGTTGCTACGAGCTGTGATGCCGCAGCACTCTATGGAGGGCAACAAAGTAAGACTCTATCTCCAAAAGAAAAAAAGTATTAAAGGAACAAGAGAAAATCAGCCCTTCCTCACTGCTACTTGACCCTTGTGTGACTTATAAGTTATTTAGTGTCTCCATGCCTCAGTTTCCTGATCTGAAAAATAGGCATAATTATAGTCCCTAACTCATAGTGTTACTGTGAGGATTAAATAAGAAATGGAAAAACATATGGCAGGCTCGGCACCTGTGGCTCAAGCAGCTAAGACACCAGCCACATACACCTGAGCTGATGGTTTCGAATCCAGCCTAGGCCCACCAAACAACAATGACGGCTGCAACCAAAAAAATAGCCTGGCATTGTGGCGGGTGCCTATAGTCCCAGCTACGTGGGAGGAGGAGGCAGGAGAATCGCTTGAGTCCAGGAGTTTGAGGTTGCTGTGAGCTGTGAGGCCCCGGCACTCTACCCAGGGTGACAGCTTGAGGCTCTGTCTCAAAAAGAAAAAAAAAAAAAAAGAAAGAAAAGAAAAACACATGGCACATGGTAATTCCTAATAACATTGCAGTCTCTCATGAGCTGGCTGGAGGAATAAATGAGACAATCCATTAAAAGTGTTTAGAGCAGTGCCTGGTACATGGAAATAAAAGAGTTATATGTTATTGTCATTATAGTTAAGATAATAATTACTAGTTATAGCCTCCCCAAGGCTCGAGGATAATGTGCAACCTCCTAGAGTGCCTTTCAAGGTCCTTTGCAAGGATGTGGAGAGAGGGAACACTCTTGTACTGTTGGTGGGATGCAAACTCATACAGCCTCTTTGGAAAGAAATATGGAGAATCTTCAAAGATCTCAAATGAGACCTCCCATTTGACCCCACAATCCTGCTACTAGGCATCTACCCAGAAGAAAAAAAATATTTTTACCATAAGGAAATCTGTGCTAGATTGTTTATCACAGCCCAATTTATAATCACCAGGACATGGAAACAGCCTAAATGCCCATCAACTCAGGAATGGATTAACAAATTGTGGTATGTGCACACTATGGAATACTATTCAGCCATAAAAAAGATGGCGACTTCACATCTTTTGTAATATCATGGATGGAGTTGAAACACACTCTTCTTAGTAAAGTATCACAAGAATGGAAAAACAAACATCCAATGTATTCAATACTAACGTGAAGCTAGTAGATGATCCAATGCATGTCCAAATAGGAGAAAAACTCATTTCAATTCAAGTTGGAGGGAAAGGCAAAGAGGGAGGGGGAAGGAAGGTGTTGAGGTGACTCACTGAATGGGTGTGGGGTTGGGGTGGGAGGTGGCACACCTTTTGTGTGTGGGACATAACCACAAGACAAACTCTACCTAACAAAATCAAATATTTTGACCTGGTTTCTTGTATGCTCGCATTAACCTGAAATGAATTTACTTAAAATTAAAAAAAAAAAAAAAGAAAAGAAAAGAAAAGAAGGCTGAGTGTCCAGGGGTGCAGAGGATTATAATGGGCACTCAGACCTCCTCATTTCTCCACTCACATGGTCAGTCCCTGCCAGTCCCTGGGCCAACTCTGGTGTGCTCCTTTTGGAACTCTACCTAACAAAATCAAGTATTTTGACCTGGTTGATTTTCTTATACCCTCACATTAACCTGAAATAAATTTACTTAATTTTTTTTTTTTTTTTTAAGGTACAGCTCAGCGCCTGTGGCTCAAACGGCTAAAGCACCAGCCACATACACCTGAGCTGGCGGGTTCACATCGAGCCTGGGCCTGCCAAACAACAATGATGGCTGCAACCAAAATATAGCCAGGCATTGTGGCAGGTGCCTGTAGTCCCAGCTACTTGGGAGGTGGAGGCAGGAGAATCACTTGAGCCCAGGATTTGGAGGTTGCTGTGAGCTATGATGCCACAGCACTCTACCCAAGGTGACAGCTTGAGGGTCTGTCTCAAAATAAATAAATATATAGCCCTTTGCAAATACATCCCTGCCCTTCCTTCTCATTCACCTCTAACCCTCCCTGCTTACAAACCACATTCACCACCCTTGAATGTGCCTCAAACACATAGGCTTCCCCTATGTAGCCTCTTCTCTAAAAATACCCTTCTCTTGGCATCTTCCTAGTGAACAGATATCATCCCAAACCTTGGATTGGGAGCCAAAGAGAGATGGCCAGTGATGCCCAATTGTCATCATGCCATTGATACTAGTAATCAGAAAATAATTAAACATAGAAATGCCTATTTCCACATAGAAGCACAGGTCAGTGGCGCCTAAGAGCAGGGAAATAGAAGTAAGCTCTATGATAGGCTCAGTTTTCTAATTGGAGACACATTCCAGACCACTGAACAAAGAGAGAGAATCCATGTGGAACATGACAGTCTCCCCAAGCTGATGAGACAGAGACGGGAGTTCAGGGAGACTGAGGCTGCTGGACGTGGTGGACAGAGCACCAGAGAGGAGGGAGCTAGGCAGAGGAGGAGCTCCAGAAATCTCCGCAGGGGTCCATTTGAGCCTTGGCCAAATTACAACCTGTCCATGCCTAGGGTGGAAATTAATGAGGCAAGGTGAAAATCAACGATTGATCGTAGACAAAAAGACACTAAGGAGCTATGAGTTGAATACCAGAGCTCACACACAGCTGAGTTCTAACCAGTCAGACCAGAAAGGGCTCGTTGGGCCGGGTGTGGTAGCTCACACCTGTAATCCTAGCACTCTGGGAGGCCAAAGTGGGCAAATCCCTTGAGGTCAGGAGTTCATATCAGCCTGAGTAAGAGTGAGACCCTATCTCTACTAAAAATAGGAAAAATCAGCTGGGTGTTGTGGTCCCAGCTACCTGGGAGGCTAAGGCAAGAGGATTGCTAGAATCTAGGATTTGAGGTCACTGTGATGGGCACTCTGGCCTGGGCAATAGACTGAGACTCTGTCTTAAAAAAAAAAAAAAAAAGGCAATAGACTGAGCCCGTCTTAAAAAAAAGAAAAAGACCTCTCTCCAACCACCCTCAGGCAGTAGTGGCACCAATCATATGGGGGAAGTTGGAATTAAACTATGAGCATAGCAGCTATTGATTTAGCCCTCACGGCTTACTTACTACTGTTCTAATTGCCCTTATTTGCCTACTCATGTTCCTTTTTTTTTTTGAGACAGAGCCTCAAGCTGTTGCCCTGGGTAGGTGCTGTGACATCACAGCTCACAGTAACCTCCAACTCCTGGGCTCAAGCGATTCTCCTGCCTCCGCCTCCCAAGTAGCTGGGACTACAGGTGCCTGCCACAATGCCTAGCTATTTTGGTTGCAGCCGTCATTGTCGTTTGGCAGGCCCAGGCTCGATTCAAACCCACCAGCTCAGGTGTATGTGGCCTGGCGCCCTAGCTGCTTGAGCCACAGGAGCCGAGCCATGCTTACTCATGTTCTAATTGGGCTGGTCAGTCTGGGAGAATTGTTTCATTGAAACTTATTTTTTTCTTTAAAATTAAAAATAAAATGAAAATATAAAATATTTTTAAAAGGAAAGAAAAGGAAAAGAAAAAAAAGAAAGAAAAGGCTCATTCATCAACTTAACAAAGCTTTAAAATGAGCTAACCTGATCCAGAAGTAAATTTCTTGCTTGTCAAAGCAATATCTTTAACACTCTTTGAAGGAAGACAACAAAATCCAAATACTAGGCAATGAAATATCACACATCCAGACAAAAACTGCCAGATGTGCAAGAAAGTAGGAGAATATCATCCACAACTAGAAGAAAAATAATTCACAAGAAACAGACTCAGTAACAGAAATTATGGAATCTTCAGACAAATACATTAAAATAGTTATTATAACAATATTCAAGGATTTTGAACATAACATGAACATAATGGAGAGATTAATGGAACCATACAAAGAAACAAACAAAGCTTCTAGACTAGAAATCTACAATATATGAAATGAAAATTTCACAAGAAGCAATAGCAGATATACTATAGACAAAAGGACTTATGAACTTAAGGACAGGGAAAATCACAAAGAAAATTAGAAAATAATGGCTCAGCCCTGATTTCAGAGCTGGCAGGTTTGAATCCAGCCTCGGCCTGCCAAACAACAATGACAACTACAACCAAAAAATAGCCAGGCATTGTGGACCCAGCTACTTGGGAGGCTGAGGCAAGAGAATTGCCTGGGCCTGCCAAACAACAATGACAACTACAACCAAAAAATAGCCAGGCATTGTAGTCCCAGCTACTTGGGAGGCTGAGGCAAGAGAATTGCTTAAACCCAGGAGTTTGAGGTTGTTGTGAGCTGTGACGCCACAGCACTCTACCGAGGGCGACAAACTAACACTCTGTCTCAAAAAAAGAAAATTAAAAAATATTTTGAACTAAATGAAAACACAACATATTAACATTTGTAAGATGCAGCTAAAAGAGTGACTAGAGGAAAATAAATAGTTTTTAATGCTTATACTAGCCAAAATAAAAGTTTTAAAACAGAAAAGAGAACAAAGCAGGCCTGGGACTCTCCTTAGAAAGGCTGGCTCACAAGGTTGGCCTGTGGTGCTGTGGTTTGTTTTTCCCCTCTGAAATTGATGTCGAAATTTTATCTCCAATGTGGCAGTTCTTCGAGGTGGGTCCTAATGGGAGGTGTTTGGGTCATGAATAGATTAATGCCCTCCCTCAGGAGTGAGTTCTCTCGGTCTGGATCCGTTACTACTACAGCGGGTTGCTATGATAGTGAATCCAGCTTCCTTAACTCTTGCTTACTCACACACCAGCCAGCTCTTTGCATACATCCCCTCAGCTCACTTTTCTACTTCTTTGCCATGTTTCGACCCAGTATGTGGTCCTCACCAGAAGCCAACCAGATGTGGTGTTCTTCTTGTAAACTTCCCAGCCTGCAGAGTTGTAAAATAAATAAACATCTTTTCTTTATAAACTCCTCGGTCTCAGGTATTCTGTCACAGCGACAGACTAATGTAACTGACATCTGGGAACACTGATTTCAGAAAAGTTCTTTAAAACTCCATGACAACTAAAAATGTTGTGGTGTTTATACCACTGGACTGTCAAAATTCATTGAACTGTACAATTAGAATGGTGCATTTTATAAATTACTTCTTTTTTTTCTTTTTCTTTTTTTTTTTTTTTGCAGTGTTTGGCCAGGGCTGGGTTTGAACCCACCATCTCCGGCATATGGGGCCGGCGCCCTACTCCTTTGAGCCACAGGCGCTGCCCTATAAATTACTTCTTAGTAATGTGGACTTGTTTATAAAGAAAGAAAGGGTTGAAAGAAGAAATGCAGTGCAAGACAGGAGACTGGAGCTTGGATACTGCAGGGGACCCTCTGAAAGGTCCAGCACTATTCAAAGCTGTCCTCGTGGGTCCCTGGGCCTGGCTTTTCTTCCTGCCTTAAAATATTAAGCTCATGGAAACAACGAGGCTGGAACCACAGGACTTGAAGACCTGATCCCTGTGTGGATTTTTTTCTTTCATGTCAATTCAGCAATTAGTTATTGAGCACCTACTATATGCCATCTCCTCTGTGCTTGGAGAGTTATTCACATCGTGTTTTAGGCGTTATAAACTCTGAAGTCAAACTCCTTAAATTCCAGCCCTGCCTCTTGGTGACCTCACCCAAGTTCCTCAACTTGCCTGAATTTCCTTCTCTGTAAAGCAAAGACAATAACTAGGTCTCCTGGCAGGTTTGTCATTGGGATTAACTGAGGTGGTTCTTGCACAGCGCTTGGCTGTGACAAACTACAAATGTTAGCAATTGTAGTTGTCATGTCCACAGTTTCACCTGTCCATCTGTACTCACTCCACGTAACTCCAGGCATCCAGTCACCACCACGCTGTCCTCACCTCTTATCTCTGGGAGGTCTGGGGATGGTCACTCTGCCCCTCTACTCCCCATACAGTGGGCAGCGCACTGAGGCTCCCTCTTGAAGCAGTGAGGATTGAATGAGCCAGTGGAAGGGAATTGTTCAGCTCAGCGCCTGGCACTTTGTAAGCATAAGAAGTGCTGACTGTTCTTATTCTTTGTCTGACCATCGCATTTTAGTAAAGAAAACCGGAGCCAAAAGACGCTGGGCCATTTGGCCAAGGTCACACTGCAAGTCAGACAGATGAGAATCCAGTCTCCTGGCTCGGTGTGAGCACATCTGACCAGGAGCCTGGTCACTGTTCCTATTTCCTTCCCACACCATAAAAAGGCCTCCTATGTACCCCCCTCACCAAATACCAGAAGTCTTGGAGTAAACAGAGAAAAGAAGACCTTCCCCTGCCCCCCTCAAGGGCAATAAGCCGGAGTCTGAGGGATCCAAAATGGCAGGTGGGCCTAGGGAGAGTACAGCTCCCGGCAACCCTCCATGCAACATGGGTGGAAGGCTTGTCAAAGATATGAAGGCTGATACCCGGAGAGAAACTGAGGCAGACCCCTTCCCTCAACACACACACACACACACACACACACGTACTCATGGCCACGGCCAGAAGCACACACAGTGGCCAGTAGGAAGCCTGTAAATCCCTATACTCTGAGGGAGAAACTGGAGCCCGCATAGGTCAGAAGCAGGAGTACCAGGCAGGCTAGTGCCCTGTCTGCACAGTGCCAGGCACGGAGGGGCTTCTGGAGCAGTGTCCAAGGGAGCTAAAAGTTTACAAGATGGTCCAACCCCCAGAGTTCTGCATCTCAGAGGAGGGCTACCTGCCTGCACCTATCCCCCCACTCACACTCTAGTGAGATGGTCGTGTCTGCTGTCACAACTAAAACCACGTAAGTACCACTTGAGAGCCAAGTAAGGGCTAGAGAGCCTTCTCAGACCTGGGTTCCAGCCTGGCTTTGACTCTGATTCCCACAGTGGCCTTGGACAGATCACTGGGAATACAAGGTCAAGGGTATAGGCCCAGGCCCCAAAGCACCGCTCTTTGGTTGGCAGGTCAAACATGTGAGTGATACTACACAGGAGGCCCCTGCAAGAGAGGACAGGGGCTCGTGGCCTGGGGCATCCAGAAAGGCTTCCTAGAGGAGCAGATTGTGTGAAAAAGTAGGAGAGCAGCAGGACTGGATGAGGAAAGAGCCTTTGGACCCAAGGACATAACATGTACAAAGGAACAAGGGCATGAAGAGTGTGTGTGGGGGGCTCACTGGAGTGGACAAGCAAGGAGCTTGCAGAGCTGTTAGCTGGCTCAGGACAAGCCATGGCCAAGGACCCTGAGGGAGGCTGGGGCTGACAGCTGCAGCTCGGCTAAGAAGAGCTCCAACGCCTGCTTCGCAGGACCCCAGGGAAACCGTAGTAGAGCAGATGCACCCAGAGACCAGGATACTGACCTCTCTTCCCACAGACTAGAGGTTTCCCTCTATCCTTCTAGGCTCAGACCAAGTACTACTTCCTCCAGGAAGCCATCCATGACTGCACCCTAGACTTCCAGACCAGGAGAGGCTGCAAAGAGATAGTGCATGAAAGACCAAAACCAAAACAATCTTCATTTTATACAAGGGGAGACCAAAGGGTTCAAAACCCTAAGTGGCAAGACTGTGAACTTAGCTGGAACGTGGAAGAGCCCAGGTGTCTCCTTTCTCTACACCTGCCTATCTCCTGGGACCCTATGACCACAGATGGGAAAACTGAGGCCCAGACAGGACTTAGATAATCAAGGTCACACAGTCACCATCACTTAGCCTGGGCCTGCGGGAGTCATTCTAAAGCCCAGACACCCAAAGGGAGGAGTAGCCTGGGCAGAGCCAGGACTATGCCCCTGCCACCTGAGAGACTGAGATGCAGCTTCAGGAGGTCCAGGATAGGCTGTGCAGCCATGGGAAGCTGGTGAGGAGGCCACAACTACTCCACACTAAGCAGAGGGCCTGGACCCTAGAGTGGCTGGTCCTAACCTGAAGGAGGGATGTGGGATGGCAATGGGCACTTGGACCAATAGGAGGGCTGCTTGGTGTCTCAGGATATGAACTTGGAATCCTCCTTCACTTGCTAGCTGTATGACTTGCCCACTTGCCTTGGTTGTCCCATCTGTGTCCCAAGTGGGATGGCTTTATGGTCTTGCTGGTCAAGGAGGCATTGAAAAGACAAAACCCAGAGGATTTGACTTTAACAAACCAGGGTTTTTTATTGGTGTTTTGTTTTGTTTGAGGCAGAATTTCACTCTGTTGCCCAGGCTAGAGTGCAGTGGCATCATCATAGCTCACAGCAATCTCAAACTCCTGGGCTCAAATGATCTTCTTGCCGCATCCTTTCAAATAGCTGGGACTATAGTCAGGTGCCACCACACCTAGTTAATTTTTTTATTTTTTGTAGAGACAGGGTCTTGCTCTTCCTCAAGCTGGTCTCAAACTCCTGTTGTCAAGCAATCCTCCTGCCTTGGCCTTCCAGAGGGCTAGGATTACAGGCGTGAGCCACTGTGACCAGCTAATACCAGGGTTCTCATCCCTGATCTACCAGTTCCCGGGAAAATGTCTTTGAACAATCACAAATTCTCTGACCCTCAGTTTCCTCATCTGTCAAAGGGAGCAGGGCAGTATGCTATACCAAAATGGACAAATGTAAGAAACACCACATTCATTTTTCTTTAAAGGAACTTCATTTGGACCCTCCCACCTCTACTATTGCTGAACTTTCTTTCTTTCTCTCTCTCTTTTTTTTTTTTTTTTTTTGTCTCACTTTGTTGCCCTGGGCAGAGTGGCATGGCATCATAGCTCACAGCAACCTCAGGCTGTTGGGCTCAAGTGATCCTCTTGCCTCAGCCTCCAGAGTAGCTGAGACTGTAGGCACCCACCATAACGCCTGGCTATTTTTAGAGATGGAGTTTCACTCTTGCTCAGGCTGGTCTCAAGCTCCTGAGCTCAAGCAGTCCACCTGCCTCTGCCTCCCAGAGTGCTGGGATTACAGATGTGAGCCACTGTGCGTGGCCTCAATTGCTGGATTTTCATGCCAGCCTCACTCAGGAAGTACCTAGGAAGCAGGGGCTGGGACTTCAGTCTCCACTCTCTCTTGGCCACCAATGAGATCCTTGTCAGAGATTGAGTAGTCCTGATGTCCTGTGGTGTCCTGCTTCACCAGGCCAAGTTTAGAGCCAAGGCTAGGCCTGGTCCTACATAGGCCTGTATCTCTAACAGGTCTTGGGTCTTCCTTCACCTACCTTTTTTCTCGGTCTACCTGTCCTTCACTCCTAGCCCTCAGAGATTCCCCGCAGGCCTCACTCTTCAAGGTGATGTCCCACGCAGTGCATCTTGTCTAAGATGAGGAAAGAACCCCAGGCTGAAGGTTGGAGTCTGTGACTCAAGGAGTAAGGGCGCCAGCCCCATATGTTGGAGGTGACGGGTTCAAACCCAGCCCTGGCCAGAAACTGCTTTAAAAAAAAAAAAAAAAGAACTCCTGACTGGAGTGTTTCTGCTACAGCTCCCAGACCTCCTTGGCCAATGTTTTTCAACCTTTTTTTTTTTTTTTTAATCTCATGGCATACTTGAACCTATGATTAAACTTCCATGGCACACTTAAATGATGTTAATCAAAACACAGAGTAAAAAAAAAAAAAAAGAATATATTTACTGAACTTTGGACTTCTTTTGAAAATAATTTAGTTGGTAGGGTGCATTGGCTCATGCCTATAAATCCAGAACTTGGGAGGCCAACTCAGGTGGACTGCCTGAGTGCACAAGTTCAAGACCAGCCTGAGCCAGAGTGAGACCCCATCTCTAAAAAACAGCTCGATGTTGTGGCAGGCGCCTGTAGTCCCAGCTACTTGGGAGACTGAGACAAGAGGATCACTTGAACCCAAGAGTTTGAGGTCGCTGTGAGCTAATATGCCACAGTACTCTACCAAGTGTGACCAGTGAGACTCTGTCTCAAAAAAAAAATAAAGAAAAGAAAAGAACTTAGTTAATCTTTAAAAATTTTCCTAGCACTCCTAAGATCCTCTCAGGGCACACCGGTTGAGAGTCACTGCTCTAGATAAAGAAATACAAAGCCTGGCCAGCAGAGCAGCAGCCAGCATTACTATCTGTAAAAATCCTTCTGCACCAAAACCCTGCCAAGGGTGGGTAGGTAGGAAGTGGGTACATGAAGCCACAGTGTGGCACATAGGCCCGTTGTGAAGACAAGGTGAGAGCCATGCAGGAGGGGGCTGTCCACTGGGGGCCACAGAAGGCTCCTGGTCCTTGAATCCTTTGGCAACCACTATCCCATGAGGCAGGTGCTGCAAGAGGTGAAGAAGAGGCCCAGAGAAGGTAAGAGCCTTGGAGAAGACACACACGTCCTCAGGGTGTCTGGTTGCCAGCATTGTTGGTAAGGCAGGACCTAAGGAGAGTAAAAATTAGAACTCACTGAGGGAGGACTTCTACGACCAGGGCTGAGCATGGGGGCGTGGAAGAACCCCATGTCACAAGAACAGGTGTGGGGCTGACAAGCAGTGTTCTTTCTCTTGTGCAAGAGAGACCTCCCTGGCTGCAAATTGAGCAAAAAGACCTGGGCTCTCACCCCAAGCCTTAGTTTACCCAGCTGGGAAATTGATATCATGGCCACAGAGTAAACAATGATACTCAAACCCTCCCTCCTGCTATTAAAGAACTTTCTGGAGAACAAGGTGGGCCCCCTCTCCACAACTACCACCCAACGAGCTTGCATAAAGGGGGCCTCTTTGGCTACTACTGTGAGTCATCCCCAGGGAAAAGCAACACAGTCCACGAAGAACAGTTCAGGACACATGGGAGGCACATGGGAGAAGAGTTACTCACTTGACAAAAGAGCTGCTTTGCTCCCATTACAGAAGAAACCTCCGAGTCCCTGATGTCATGAGCTACCCACCCACGTTTCCACCCTCCAGGGTCCCAGTATGAGAGAGAGAGAATGTAGGTGTGTGACGAGGTGAGTCCAGACATGGCCAGGCATTCCCTGCTCTGGGGTGGGAGGCTGGAGGGACTGGGCTCAAGCACTTGGGGACTTAGAGCAAGAGCCTAAGGAAGCCCAGTAGACAAAGGTCAGTGAGAAATAGAGACTGCAGTCCTCGGAGGGGCCTGCCCTGGCCAGCACTCCTAGGGACATGAGGGCTGCCTGGCCCTGGGGAAGAGGAAGCTCCCAGACCACACCTGGTATTTAGGAGTCCGAGCCCCTAGGTCTCTGTCTGGGCAGGAGCTTGTGCTGGCCAGCGGGGACAGTCTGGACTCCATGCCTCTTGCTCCTCATGGGAAGTAAGCCACTTTATTTTTCTGGAAAGGAAGTCCAATTCCCCTTCAATAGCCTTTTGGCCTCCCCTTTCTGCTTTGGCCCTCCTCCACTCAGCTGCCCGTAGGATCTCAATCCCAGTTTCCCTAACCTGGCTGATGACTGGAACTTCTTGAAGCCCATGTTAAGCACACAGAGGCCCCGGTCCTCTATCTTATAGCCTCCAGAGTCCACCAGCTCTTGGAGATTGCTCCATGCTTATCATTTGGACAGTTAAGGCATCCAATGCTCAGAGAGGCTAAGTTACTTTGCTCAAGGTCACACAGTTGGAGGACTTGAAATTTAAATCCAGTTCACAGAGGTCATGCTCTATCCACACAGGAGCCAAGGAGCCAAGGCCCCAGGACAGAAGCTTTGAAAAGCTGTGTTTCTTGGCTGGATAGAGCCTGGCCCTTGTGCACGTAGGGACAAACACAGGAAGGCAGGAAGAGCTTCGAAGACAGCAGCACAGAGCAGGCACACAGTAGCTAACGGTTCCATAGTCCTTGCCTTTGCATAGGATCTAGAGGCCCAGAGTTGTGAGTGCAGCCTCCACCAAGATCCCAAGCCCCCCAGTCCCAGCTACTGCCCACAGCAGGGCTTTGCAGACCCGGTAAACAACTCCTCATCCTCCTCCCCCAAAAGAAACTCTGAAAAGCAACAGAAACGAACATCTCTGCTACATGTGTTGGTGGCAGGAAAAGCAGCATCACTTCAGAGAGGAAAGGGCCACGGGGCTGGGGTGGGGCAGGCAGAAGCAGCCAGGGGAGCAGAGGCACAGACCCGAGATCTGATAAGGAAACCCTGCTCTGTGCTCCTCAGCCCCCACCAACCGCCAAGCTTAGGGTGGGCGTCTGAGAGGGCTGGGTCCCAAGGCTCACCTCTCTTGCAGCAAGTCATTTCACAGGGTATCTGCTGACTCTGGGTTCTGTTCCCACCGTTGGTTGTTCTGAGAGAAGTAACAGCCCTAGCTGGAACTAGCTGGAGGCTCAAAGGCTAGTGAGTGCTGACTTCCATGTGGCCCTGAGCCAGTCTTTGTCTCTCTGGGCCTCAGCATCCCCCAAATGAGAGTGTTGACCATCTATGGGGATGCCATCAGGACAAGGTGCTGGGCTGGGAACCCAGAGGTTCAGCATCAGATGCTCCCACTGCGGCTCTGAACAAGCAGCTTGGCTGTCCAGGCTGAACACTTGAAGTCCTTTGTCCCAGGAAATTCCCAGGTCTGTGAAACTCTGCCGGCTTGGTCTCCTTTACCCTCCTGTCTGAGATTCCCTCTGCTGGGACTCTAGAGGTCTTTCCCAGCTCACTGTGTGGCTCTCCCTCCAAAGGAGGACTGGGCCTGCTCCTTGGCACGGGCTTCCAGCCTCACTAGAGAGACCTTTCCTGGTGAGTTCAGAGACCAGGCCCCAATGCAGAGCACATCCAGGCCCTGGGGCAGAGGCCGTTTGACACTTCATGGGAGGAGTCTGATAAGCAAAGAAGAGTAGGGAACAGCATTCCAGTGAAAGTGGCAGCCTAAGCAAAGGCTGAGAGGCCAGAGGATAGAATCAGTTGTATGCCAAGCCCTGCTCACAGCACTGAGCACTCACCTAGGCAGCAGGGGCCCTGAGGCCCTCCAGGGCCTCACAGTTGAATTTCTAAATCTACTGTCTCAGGCGGTGCCTGTGGCTCAATGAGTAGGGCACCGGCCGAGGGTGGTGGGTTCAAACCCAGCCCCTGCCAAACTGCAACCAAAAAATAGCCAGGTGTTGTGGCAGGCGCCTGTATTCCCAGCTACTCGGGAGGCTGAGGCAAGAGAATCGCTTAAGCCCAGGGAGCTGGAGGTTGCTGTGAGCTGTGTGATGCCACGGCACTCTACCAAAGGGCCATAAAGTGAGACTCTGTCTCTATAAAAATAAAATAAATAAATAAATAAATAAATCTACTGTCTCCATCCTCTGAATTCTGTATCCACTGCCAAACAAATTGCATGAAAAGAAACACATAAAAAAGAAAAACTCAACAAGTTTTGTTTTTTCAAGTGAAGATAGACTTTTCCCAGAAATTAAAAGCCCCTCAGGAGGGACTCTAAAAGTGGATGCCTGTGCTTCCTGGGTTTCCCTGCCCCTCTGCAGCCAAGCAGGGGCCAACCACCCCAGAGAGAGCAACTTGGGGCCTAGTGGAGGGGGCCTGCCTCAGACATTCCTGGAGCTCACCCACACCCCAAGGTGCTGGGTGGTTTCTCATGGCACTGCCCACCTGTTAAAATTCACCCCTTCAAATCATCTCATTTATTAGTTGATGGGCACAGAGGATCAACATCCCATCCTAGTTGTGTGTGTCCAAGAGGCCTTGTCCCTTGGCCTCACTTCCTCCCTAGCAGGACTGCCCTGAACAAGTCACTTACCCTCTCTGAGCCTCAGTTACCTCATCTGCTAAAGGAGAGTTATGTGGGGATTTCTCCCTACCAGTACACAAGCAATCAATTCTGCAGCAGACACCAACTACGCATCTTCTGATCCCACTCAATGCAGTCACTGTCTTACTTGGAGATAGTACTGATCACAGGTTGGGGGCTCAGTCCCACTGAGAGAGGATAGCCGAGAAGGGTGAGGTCTTGAAGAACAGGTCTTCTCAAGGAGACCACAAGGATACACCTGCAGGGTCCTCTCCATGGTGACTCAGCTCTTGGGAATTTGTAAACTTAACTTCCTGAAACTTGGAAATTTCCAAGTTCTGTGAAATCCTGTAGTTCTGTGG
>CAUYPK010021566.1:0-15000 GCA_963574355.1 Loris lydekkerianus
TCAAGCTGTTGCCCTGGGTAGAGTGCTGTGGCATCACAGCTCACAGCAACCTCCAACTCCTGGGCTTAAGCAATTCTCTTGCCTTAGCCTCCCAAGTAGCTGGGACCACAGGTGCCCACCACAATGCCCAGCTATGTAACAGTATTTATCTACTATATTTTCAATACCTCATGGATTGAGTTTAGTTGCAGTTTGAGTAGTCTTCAAAATAATTATGCTGTTTTTTAGCATTAAAAAAATGATTATAGAAAAATTTTTATGCAGAGATGCATATAAGCAGTGTGGCCTGGGAAGTGATAAAAATCTATCTAAAGGCGGTGCCTGTGGCTCAAAGGAGTAGGGTGCCGGCCCCATATACCGGAGGTGGTGGGTTCAAACCCAGCCCTGGTCAAAAACTGCAAAAAAAAAAAGAAAAAAGAAAACCTATCTAAATAACTCTCAAAGTGGGCCAGGTGTTGTAGCTCATGCCTATAATTCTAGCACTCTGGGAGACTTAAGGTGGTTGGATTGCTTGTGCTCAGGAGTTCGAGACCAGCCTAAGCAAAAGCAAGGCCCCATCTCTACTAAAAATAGAAGAAACTAGCTGGGCATTGTGGCAGGTACCTATAGTCCCAGGTATTTGGGAGGCTTAGGCAGGAGGATAGCTCTAGCCCAAGAGTTTCAGGTTGCTGTGAGCTGTGATGACACCATGGTACTCTACCCAGGATGACAGAGTGAGACTTTGTCTCAAAAAACAAAATAAAAAATAAATAAATGTCTAAGAGCTCTTACCATAAGTATAAAATAAAAACCACTCTGTGATAGAAAAGTTTTTTTTTTTTTTTTTTAGACAGAGTTGCACCATGTTACCCTTGGTAGACTGCTGTAGCGTCACAGCTCACAGCAATCTCAAACTCTTGGGCTCAAGCGATTCTCTCACCCCACCCTCCCAAGTAGCTGGGACCACAGGTGCCTGCCACAATGCCTGGCCATTTTTTGGTTGCAGTTGTCATCATTGTCTAACATCCCTGGGCCAGGTTTAAACTCGCCACCCCTGGTGTATATGGTCAGCACTGTAACCACTGAGCTACAAGCGCTGAGCCTAGAAAAGCATTTATATGTTTAATTGCAGTGTTTTTTCTCTTTCAGTGGTATATAAACAAAATAGTGCACTATTTTGTTAACATCTTATATTTAATAAAACATAGCTTTCTCATTTTTCTTTTTCTTAAGACAAAGTCTCAAGCTGTTGCCCTGGATAGAGTGCCTTGGCATCATAGCTCACAACAGCCTCCAACTCTTGGACTCAAGTGATGCTCTTGCCTCAGTTTTTGTATTTTTAGCAGAGACGGGGTCTTGCTTTTTGTTCAGGCTGGTCTCGAAGCTGTGAGCTTAAGCTATCCACCCACCTTGTCTCCCATAGTGCTAGGATTACAGGCGTAATGTGCTGGGCCAGCTTTCTCATTTTTCAAATGAGGAAACTGAGGCTTGGGAGAAGAGGTTGGCTCATTTCTCCAGAGCGTGTTTTTAACAGCTATGTTTTATGTCATTGTATATAAATAAATTGGAGCAAGGACTTAGTAGTTTTTAAAAATTATCTCTTCTATCCTTAACAATGGAGTAACTAAGCTTCTATCTTGTTTCTCTTCTGTCCCTACCCTCACTTCTATTAGCTGTTGACAGGTCTATGACAGCCAGCCTGAGTGACGCCCGAGATGCTTTAGTGAATGCTGTCATCGACTCTCTTTCAGCTTACCGTTCTTCAGTCCTAAGTAATCAGCAACCTGGACTCTTGGTTCCTTTTTCTTTGCGGCTTTTCCCACTTTTTGTGTTGGCTCTCCTTAAACAGGTAAGAAAAACAAAACTAACCCAATGAAATATCAAATGCCAATATTTTTATCCTGTGAACCCCTAGGTATAAGTGACTATACTGGTTAAATTTTTTGAGGACAGGAACCATTACTTGGGTCTTTAGACTTTGGAGGAATTTATAACCAAAGAAAGTTATAAACAACTGATTTAAACCAAGTGTCTGGGTTTATAAGAGGTGTCCACTAAGTAATAATCAGTTATGTTATCAAAAATTCAAATGATAATAATTTTTCTTGGCTCAGCACCCATAGTTGAGTGGTTATAGCACCAGCCACATCCACTGGGGCTGGTGGGTTCGAGCCCAGCCCAGGTCTGCTAAACAACAATGACAACTGCAACCAAACAATAGCTGGGCGTTGTGGTGGGTGCCTATAGTGCAAGCTGCTTGGGAGACTAAGGCAAGAGAATCGCTTAAGCCTAAGAGTTTGAGGTTGCTGTGAGCTGTGACACCAAGGCATTCTGCCAAGGGCAACATAATGAGATAGTCTCAAAAAAAAAAAAATTCTTATTTTCCTACTAAGAACTATATATTTTATTGCTGATTTTAAAAAATAGTAATAAAAGCTCAAGTTAGCCAGTCATGGTGGCATGCAACTACAATCTCAGCTACTTGGGAGACTAAAGTGGGAGGATTGCTTTAGCATAGGAGTTCAAGAAAAGCCTGAGCAACATAGCAAGATCCTGTCTCTCATAAGGTAGGTAGGTAGATAGAATGTTACAAAAATACTTGAGGAAATACTTCAGATTCCAGACTGCTCTCCATCTTGTTAATGTCTATATTTTTATGAACTTTAGGACAGATGTCTCTGGTATATATAAATCTTTTCTAGGGAAGGACAACCCTCTACTTTTTAATAGAAATGGCTGTAGAATCTGTAGTTCTAGTTTCTTTAACTCAAATTACCAGTCTCCATTTTTGAATATGAATACGTGGAGATTACATAAATACTTAAAGATTTAATGTTTAAAAATTCTCTTTTTTGGGGGTCTTTCCTCAAGTGTTCTTTCTCTAAGGCCTGCATTCCCTAATCTCTCTCATGTAATATCCAACACTCTTAATCCCATACCATCCTGACACTCTTTCTTAACTCTTCTCTCCTACACTATTTCAATAGCTTATATCACTGACATACCACAGTTATTTGTTATTTATTCCTCCCTTAATAGGAGGATAAGCTCTATGAGGGCAAGGATGTTTATGTTTTTCATTCACCAATTTTCCTAGCACCTAGAACAGTTCCTAGTATATAATAGATGTTCATTAAATATTTTTTTAAATGAATAGATGGGATTTTCCCCCCATTTTTCATAGTATTCATTGCTCATTTATTTTTATTTTTTTATTTTTGAGACAGAGCCTCAAACTGTCACCCTGGGTAGAGTGCTGTGGCATCACAGCTCACAGCAACCTCCAACTCCTGGGCTCAAGCAATTCTCCTGCCCCTGCCTCCCAAGAAGCTGGGAGTATAGGCGCCTGCCACAATGCCTGACTATTTTTTCGTTGCAGCCATCATTGTTTGGTGGACCTGGGCTGGATTTGAACCCGCCAGCTTAGGTGTATGTGCTGGCACCTTCGCCACTTGAGCCATAGGCGCCAAGCTTCATTACTCATTTTTTGTTTGTTTTTTTGAGACAGAGTCATCCTGGGTAGAGTGCCATGGAGTAATCATACCTCACAGCAACCTCAAACTCTTGGGCTCAAGTGATCCTCCTGCCTCAATTTTTCTAATTCTTTCACAGAGACAGGGTCTCACTCTTACTTAGATTGGTCTCCAACTCCTACGCTCAAGCAATCTACCTGCTTTGGCCTCCCAAAGTACTAGGATTATAGACGTGAGCCACAGCGCCTGCTGTATCACTGTCACTATATTGATAGAGTGTTTAGTTGTATTTCACTGATTAGGAAACAGATACTAGGGAGGTCAAATAACTTTACCATGAGTTAATTCCTGGAGACTTCTAGGTGGAGGCTGGGTGTAGTGTCCATACCTGTACTCCTAAAACTGTGGGAGGCAGAGGCTGAAATGGGTGGATTGCTTGAGCTCAAGAGTTTGAAATTAAGGCTCAGCACCCATAGCACATTGGTTACGGCGTCAGCCACATATACCGAGGCTGGCGAGTTCGAACCCAGGCCAGCTAAACAACAATGACAACTGCAACAAAAAATAGCCGGGCATTGTGGTGGGTGCCTATAATCCCAGCTACTTGGGAGGCTGAGGCAAGAGAATCCCTTAGCCCAAGAGTTTGAGGTTGCTATGAGCTGTGATGCCATGGTACTCTATGGAAGGTGACACAGTGAGACTCTGCCCCCTCCCCACCCCCAAAATAATAAGTTTGAAATGAGCCTGGGTAAGAGTGAAAATCCTATCTCTACTAAAATTAGAAAAACTACCTCAGACTTCTGATGGGCTCCTGTAGTCTCAGTTATTCCTGAGGCTGAAACAAGAGGATCACTTGAGCCTGAGAGTTTGAGGCTGCTGTGAACTATGACACCATAGCACTCTACCCAGGGCAACTGAGTGAGATTCTTTATTTTATGAGACAAAAAAGAGTTTTAGGGCCACTCAGCGTCTGTGGCTCAAGCAGCTAAGGCGCCAGCCACGTACACCTGAGCTGGTGGGTTCGAATCCAGCCGGGGCCCGCCAAACTACAATGAGGCTGCAATGAAAAAAAAATAGCCAGACGTTGTGGTGGATGCCTGTAGTCCCAGCTACTTGGGAGGTGGAAGCAGAAGAATCGCTTGAGCCTAGGAGTTGGAGGTTGCTATGAGCTGCAGTGCCATAGTACTTTATCCAGGGCGACAGCTTGAGGCTCTGTCTCAAAAAAAAAAAAAAAGTTTTAGATGGAGCATAGACACAATTTAATAGACTTATATGACTTCTTTTTTTTTAATCTTTTGGATAGAGTCTTGCTTTGTCACCCTTGGGTAGAGTGCTGTGGAGTCATAGCTCACAGCAACCTCAAATTCTTGGGCTTAATAGATTCTCTTGCCTCAGCCTCCCAGGTAGCTGGGACTACAGGTGCACGCCACAATGCTCGTCTGTTGTTATAGAGACAGGGTCTCACTCTTGCTCAGGCTGGTCTCAAACCTGTGAGCTCAGGCAGTCTACCTGCCTGGCCTCCCAGAGTGCTAGGATGATAGGTGTGAGCCACTATGCCCAATCTATATGACTTCTTAAAAGATATTTTTTAAAGGATAACAGTGGTTTGGCTCAGTGCCTGTGGCTCAGCTGCTAGGGCACCAACCACATACACTGGAGCTGGCAGGTTTGAACCCAGCCTGGGCCGACCAAACAATGACAACTGCAACCAAAAAGCAAACAAACTAAAAAAAATGGTCAGTCATTGTGGTGGGTGGCGGGTGCCTGCCTGTAGTCCCAGCTACTTGGGAGGCTGAGGCAAGACAATTGCTTAAGCCCAAGAGTTTGAGGTTGCTATGAGCTGTGATGTCACAGTACTCTACAGAGGGCAACAGCTTAAACTCCTTAAAAAAAAGAAAAAAGAAAAGAAAAGAAAAGAGTAACAGTGGGGGTGGGACACATTTATAAGAGGGAACTTACCTAACAAATGCAACCAGTGTAACCTAGTTCTTTGTACTCTCATTGACTCCCAAACGATAAAAAATTAAAAATGCCGGGCACAGTGGCTCATGCCTATAATACCAGCACTTGGAAGGCTGAAGTGGATGGATTGCCTGAGCTTGGGAGACCAACCTGAGTGAAACCTTGTCGCTAAAAATAGCCTGGCGTTGTGGCAGATGCCTGTAGTCCCAGCTACTTGGGAAATTGAGGCAAGAGAATCACTTAAGCCCAGGAGTTTGAGGTCACTGTGAGCTATGACAGCACAGCACTCTACCAAGGGTGACAAATGAGATTCTGTCTCAAAATAAAAGAAGAACTGTATTTGTGAATTCTGTCTAAAGATACTCTTTTAACAACTGACTTTTACAAAGTTTTGTGTATATTTTTAATATCTTTTTAAAGATAAATGGGACTTTTTTTGTTGTTTTTTGTTACAGAAATCATTCCAGACTGGGACAAATGCACGTCTGGATGAACGCATTTTTGCCATGTGTCAAGTGAAAAATCAGCCCTTGGTATACCTTATGCTGACAACTCATCCCAGTTTGTATAGAGTTGACAATCTGTCAGATGAGGTAAGATTGATGCCTTTTTTTAGTGGCTTTTATTTGAAATTTTATAAGCCTAATTATTGTCAATCCAGTACAGAAATTGAGAAAGTTTGTTATTTAAAGCTTTATTTCTTTCATAAGTCTGTGAATTTTTTTCTAAAGAAATATTGGTATAGGGATGGTCCTAAAAAAAGTACCTTTATTGAAGTCCCTAGGACACAGTCTCTAGATCAGGTATAAGAAATGAAGAGATTGTCAAAGTGACCAGAGCAACCTATTCCTATATGTATTTGTTTAAACAAATTGATTTGAAAGTAATATCCTGAAAGCGAAATTATATCTGAATGCCCAAGTTCAATGTTACTGTATCCTTGAATTAAAGAAAAAATATAACTAGTAATAACTAAACATACACATATATATAATAATAACTATTGGTTTGGCGCCTGTGGCTCAAGTGGCTAAGGTGCCAGCCACATACACCTGAGCTGGTGGGTTCAAATCCAGCCCAGGGCCACCAGACAACAATGATGGCTGCAACCAAAAAATAGCTGGGCGTTGTGGCCGGTGTCTGTAGTCCCAGCTACTTGGGAGGTGGAAGCAAGAGAATCACTTGAGCCCAGGAGTTGGAGGTTGCTGTGAGCTGTGATGCCACGACACTCTACCCAGGGCGACAGCTTGAGTCTCTGTCTCAAAAAAAAAAAAAAAATTAATAAATAACTATCATAATTGTAACATTATTTGCCTTTTTTTTTTTTTTGTACAGACAGAGTCTCACTTTATCGCCCTCGGTAAAGTGCCATGGTGTCACATAACTCACAGCAACCTCCAACTCCTGGGCTTAGGTGATTCTCTTGCCTCGGCCTTCCGAGCAGCTGGGAACATTATTTGCCTTTAAAATCACAAACATGAAAATTTTAAATCATAATTTTTCTTTCTAAAATTGTGATCAAATTAAGATACATATGTTAGAAATGATATTCTGGTTAAAAGCCTTTCTAAGTTTATAGCCGGGTGATGTGGCGGGCGCCTATAATCCCAGCTACTCAGGAGACTGAGGCAAGAGAATTGCTTGAGCCCATGAGTTTAAGGTTACTGTGAGCTGTGACGTCTTGGCACTCTACCAAAGGTGACAAAGTGAAACTCTGTCTCAAAATAAAACAAAACAAAATAAAAACCTTTTAATGTTTAAAGAATTTAAGATATGAGGAGCCCATAGCTCAGTGCTTAGGGAGCTGGCCATATGCTATGGGGCTACTAAACAAACAAACAAAATAGCCAGGCTTTGTGGCAGGCACCTATAGTCCCAGCTACTGGGGAAGCTGAGGCAAGAGAATTGTTTGAGCCTAAGAGTTTGAGGTTGCTGTGAGCTATGACACTACTGCACTCTACTGAGAGTGACAAGGTGAAACTCGGTCTCAGTAAAAATAAATAAATAAATAAAACAAAAACAATTTATGTTACTGTGAATATGGAGAAACTGCCTAAGAAATTTGAGGTAAATTTTTGTCAAATGAAAAGTTTATTAATATTATAACATTAATTTGTATCACAAAAATAACTCAAGGTCAATCCTGTTTGACAAGTTCAATAACCTGGGTTTATCTTTTTCTCACATTAAGAAATAATCAATATTGGCCAGGCGAGGTGGGTTACACCTGTAATCCCAGCACTTGGGAGGCCTAGGTGGGTTGACTGCCTGAGCTCATGAGTCAAGACCAACCTGAGCAAGAATGAGTCCCCATCTCTACAACTACCGGATGTTGTGGTGGGTGCCTGTAGTCCCAGCTACCTGGGAGGCTTAGGCAAGAGAATCACTTGAACCCAAGAGTTTGAAGTTGCAATGAGCTATGATGCTAGAGCATTCTACCAAGGGCGACCAAGTGAAATTCTCTATCAGTAAATAAATAAACTGTTGGAAAGGCAAGGAATGATGTAGACTTGGACTCTACTAAAACCTAGAATTCAAAGACGTATTTATTTTCCATTAGTTTCATTGTTTCTGTTCGGTGTTCTGTACAAGACTAGAAAACAGAGCTAAGTAGCTCTTTACTATCTGAGAAAGATAAAGCTCTCATTTTTACAGTTCTCATTAGAAAACTTTAAGGCAGAATTTCTGATTGGCTATACTTGGTTATAGTCTGTCTTATGCTCCTCTCATTTTCCAAGGCCAGAGGTCTTTTTTTTTTTTTTTTTTTTTTTAGAGACACAGTCTCACTTGATTGCCCTTGATGTGGTGTCACAGCTCACAGCAACCTCCAACTCCTGGACTTAGGTGATTCCTTTGCCTCAGCCTCCCGAGTAGCTGGGACTATAGGCGCCCAGCTGGGTTTTTTTTTTATTGCAGTTCAGCTGGGGCTGGGTTTTGATCCCACCACCCTCAGTATATGGGGCTGGCGTCTTACCAGCTGAGCCACAGGCATGACCCCAAGGCCAGAGGGCTTAAAGTACTGTGATTAATAGCCTCCTGAGAGAGCTACAGTATTATAACTGAAATGAAAAGAACTGATCTCAGCTTAGTGCCTGTAGCTCTGTGGTTACAGCGTAAGCACATACAATGAGGCTGGCCAGTTCGAACCCGGCCCGGGCCTGCTAAACAACAATGACAACTGCAACAAAAAAAATAGCTGGGCGTTGTGGCAGGCGCCTGTAGTCCCAGCTACTTTAGAGGCTGAGGCAAGAGAATCACTTAAGCCCAAGAGTTTGAGGTTGCTGTGAGCTGTAACATACAGCACTCTCCTGAGGGCGACATAATGAGACTCTGTCTCAAAAAACAAACAAAAAAAAAAACTCCTGATCTCTCAAAGAGTGGGGAGTGTAGGAAGGAAGTATGTTGAAAGTACATAGCAATTGAGCAGTGCCCATAGCTCAGTGGGTAGAGTGCAGGCCACATACACCAGGGATATGGGTTGGATCCTGGCCCCAACCTGCTAAACAAGAATAACAGCTACAACAAAAAAATAGCCAAGCACTGTGGCAGGCACCTGTAGTCCCAGCTACTTGAGAAGCTGAGGCAAGAGAATCGCTTAAGCACAAGAGTTTGAGGTTGCTGTGAGCTGTGACACCACGGCATTCTACTGAGGGTGACATAGTGAGACTCTGTCTCAAAAAGAAAATAGTACAGTCTGTACTTCCCAAAACCATCTACTGATTCAGTGCCATCCCTATTAAAACACCAACATCCTACTTTCAGAACTTGGAAAAAATGATTCTTCATTTTGTATGGAACCAGAAAAAACTCTGTATAGCTGAGGCAGTTCTTAGTAATAAAAACAAAGCTGGGTGCATCGGCATACCAGATTTTAGGTTGTACTACAAGGCCATGGTGGTCAAGACAGCATGGTACTGGCACAAAAATAGAGACATAGACATTTGGAATCCAATAGAAAACTAGGAAATGAAACTAACATCTTACAACCACCTAATCTTCGATAAACCATACAAGAACATACACTGGGGGAAAGACTCCCTATTCAATAAATGGTGCTGGGACAACTGGATATCAACATGTAAAAGACTAAAACTGGACCCGTACCTTTCTCTACTCACAAAAATTGATTCAAGATAGATAAAGGACTTAAGTTTAAGGCATGAAATGATAAATATCTTCAAAGCATAGGCAAAACACTGGAAGATGTTGGCCTGGGGAAAGACTTTATGAAGAAGACTTCATAATTGCAACAACAACAAAAATAAACAAATGAGACTTATTGAAACTGAAAAGCTTCTGTACAGCGAAGGAGACAACCAAAGCTAATAGACAACCTACACAATGGGAAAGGATATTTGCATATTTTGAATCAGACAAAAGCTTGATAACTAGGATCTATAGAGAACTCAAATTCACATGAAAAAAAACCAACAATCCCATATATCCATATATCAAGGCCAAGAGAAATGAATAGAACCTTCTCTAAAGAAGACAGATGAATGGCTAGCAAACTTATGAAAAAATGCTCATCATCCCTAATTATTAGAGAAATCCAAATCAAAACCACCCTGAGATACCATCTAATCTCAGTAAGAATGGCCCACAAAATCTTAAAACTGCAGATGCTGGCGTGGATGTGGAGAGAAAGGAACACTTTTACACTGCTGGTGGGACTGTAAACTAATGCAACCTTTTTGGAAGGGAGTGTGGAGAACCTCAAAGAACTCAAGCTAGATCTCCCATTTGATCCTGCAATCCCATTACTGGGCATCTACCCAGAAGGAAAAAAGTCCTTTTATCATAAGGACACTTGCACTAGACTGTTTATCGCAGCTCAATTTACAATCGTCAAAATGTGGAAACAGCCTTAAATGCCTATCAACCCAGGAATGAATTATCAAGCTGTGGTGTATATATACACCATGGAAATTCAGCCATTAAAAAAGATGGAGACTTTATATTCTTTGTATTAACCTGGATAGAAGAAGGATACATTATTCTTAGTAAAGCATCACAAGAATGGAGAAGCATGGGCAGTGACTTTCGCTCAGTGGGGAGGGCACTGGAGGGCACCCGTATACCAAGGGTAGCAGGTTCAAACCCGGCCCTGGCCAAACTGCAACAAAAAAAATGGTCGGGCATTGTGGCAGGCGCCTGTGGTCCCAGCTACTTGGGAGGCTGAGACAAAAGAATTGCCTAAGCCCAGGAGTTGGAGGTTGGGAGGTTGCTGTGAGCTGTGATGTTACATCACTCTACTGAGGGGGGCACAATGAGACTCTGTCTCTTAAAAAAAAAAAAAAAAAAAGGAGGAAGCATGGGCAGTGCCTGTGGCTCAAAGGAGTAGGGCACCAGCCCCATATGCTGGAGGTGGCGGGTTCAAACCCAACCCCTGCCAAAAACTGCAAAAAAAAGAAGCATGAATCCTATGTATTCAATTTTTATATGAAAACAATTAGTGACCTAGTACACCATGGGGGGTAGAGGAAGGGGACAGCAGAGAGAGAAGGAGGGAGGGGATAGGGGAAAGGAAGAGCAGAGAGAAGAAAGGAAAGAGGGGGATGGGGTCTCGGTGTGTGACCATACCTCTTGGGGGCAAGGCACAGTTGTAAGAGGGACTTTACCTAACAAATGCAATCAGTGTAACCTGGTTTCTTGTACCCTCAATGAATCCCCAACAATAAGAAAAAAAAAAAAAAAAAGAGCAATAAGGGTCCCTTGTAGGTATATTTTTCTCCTAACATGATTTTCTATGCATTAGTTTTATTTACTTTAGTCTTGGTTATATAGTTTGAATCCCCATGATTAAGTAATTTCTTCTCTTTTCTTTTTTTTTTTTTTTTTTTCCTTGAGACAGAGCCTCAAGCTGTCACCTGGTAGAGTGGCTATGGCGAAACAGTTCACAGCAACCTCAAACTCCTGGACTTAAGTGATTCTCTTGCCTCAGCCTCCCAAGTAGCTGGGACTACAGGTGCCCACCACAACACCCTGCTATTTTTTGGTTATAGTTGTCATTGTTGTTTGGCAGGCCTGGGCTGGATTTGAACCCTCCAGCTCTGGTGTTTGTGGCTGGCGCCTTAGCCACTTGAGCTAAGAGGCTTAAGTAGCACTGAGCCTTTTATTTTTTTCTTGAGATAGAGTCTTACTTTGTCACCCTAGGTAGAGTGCCATGGCATCATAGCTCACAGCAATCTCAAACTATTGGGCTTACAATGTCCTCTGTCTTCGGCCTTCTGAGTAGCTGGGACTATGGGTACCTAACATAACACCTGGCTGTTTTTTTTTTTTTTTTTTTAGAGACAGGGTCTTTCTTTTGCTCAGGTAGTACACCTGCCACAGCCTCCCAGAGTAGTAGGATTACATTCATGAAATGTTTTTGTAATTTTCAGCAGTAAATGAGTTACATAATAATATATATATATATATATATATCTATATATATAGCTTTTATGGCAGCGCCTGTGGATCAGTGAGTGGGGCACTAGCCTCATGTACCAAGGGTGTTGGGTTCGAACCCAGCCCTGGCCAAACTGCAATAAAAATAAGCCAGGTGTTGTGGTGGGCCCCTGTAGTCCCAGCTACTTAGGAGGCTGAGGCAAGAGACTAGGTTAAGCCCAGGAGTTGGAGGTTGCTGTGAGCTGTGACGCCACAGCATTCTACCGTGGGTGATAAAATGAGACTCTGTCTTTAAAATATATATATAAATAAAAATAAAGCTTTTAGAACAATGCCTGGCTATAATGCCACCAGATAAGCCATAAATATTACCATCACTACTGTTATCATTAATATGATTGTTATAATTAGGTATATTTCTTTGTATGTGAGCATTCATTAAAACATGTATTTTGGGTGGCTCCTGTGGCTCAGTGTTTGGGGTGCCAGCTCCATATGCTGAGGATGGTGGGTATGAGTCTGGCCCTGGCCAAACTGCAACATAAAGATAGCCAGGCATTGGGGCAGGCGCCTGTAGGATCAGCTTACTGGGAGGCTGGAGGCAGGAGAATCACCTGCGCCCAGGAGTTAGTTAGAGGTTGCTGTGAGCTGTGTGTCGCCGCAGCACTCTGCCAAGGGCGATAAAATGAGACTCTGTCTCTATAAAAAAAAACAAACAAAAAAACACATATATTTCATTGGAGGCACCTGTGGTTTAGTGAGTAGGGTGCTGGCCCCATATACCGGGGTTGCAGGTTCAAACCTGGCCCTGGTAAAACTGCAACAAAAAAAAAGTTGGTCATGGCGGCCGCCTATAGTCCCAGCCACTCCGGAGGCTGAGGCAAGAGAATCGCTTAAGCCAAAAAGAGTTTGAGGTTGCTGTGAGCTATGACATCATGGCACTACCGAGGGTGACATAGTAAGTCTCTGTCTCAAAACAAACAAACAAACAAAAAACCATTAGGTAAGATCAGAAGTTAAATGTAGTTTTTTTTGTTTTTTTGAGACAGAGCCTCAAGCTATCACCCTGGGTAGAGTGCTGTGGCATCACAGCTCACAGCAACCTCCAACTCCTGGGCTTAAGCAATTCTCTTGCCTCAGCCTCCCAAGTAGCTGGGACTACTGGCACCTGTCATAATGCCCGGCTATTTTTTTTTTTGGTTGTAGTTGTCATGGTTGTTTGGCAGGCCAGGCTGGAGTCGAACCCTCCAGATCAGGTATATGTGGCTGGTACCTTAGCCACTTGAGCTATAGGCGCTGAGCCAGCTTTTCTTTTCTTTTTTTTTTTTTTTAAAGACAGAGTCTGACTTTGTCCCCCTCAGAGTGCTCTGGCATCATAGCTCATATAGCAACCTCCAACTCTTAGGTTCAAGATACTGTATTGCCTCAGCCTCCCAAGTAGCTGGGACTATAGGTGCTCGTCACAATGCCCAGCTGTTTTTAGAGATGGGGTCTCACTCTTGCTCTGGCAGGTCTAGAACCTGTGAGCTCAGGGCAATCCACCTGCCTTTGCCTCCCAGAATGCTAGGATTACAGGCATGTTAAGAGGTAACATTGATTTTTTTTTGTTGCTAATTGTGATTTTCTAGTACCTGTATCTAAAACTTTTAATGTTTTACTTAATTCCTCAGGGAGCACTCAACATCAGTGATAAAACCATACCGCAACCCCCTATTCTTCAGCTTTCAGTGGAGAAGCTGAGTAGAGATGGAGCTTTCCTCATGGATGCAGGCTCTGTGAGTATTTTGATTTACCCTGACCTATATATAATCATGTATTACATAATGGTCAACAGTGGATCACTTATATTATAGAATGGCAGTTCCATGATAGAGCTCAAAAATTTCTATCAACTTGTTGTTACCATGCTATACACTTTGTCATTATTTTAGAGTATACTCCTTATACTTATTTTGTGTGTGTGTGTGTGGTTTTTGGCTGGGGCTGGGTTTGAACCCGCCACCTCCGGCATATGGGACCGGCACCCTACTCCTTTGAGCCACAGGCGCCACCCTACTCCTTATACTTATTAAAGAAAAAAAAGTTGGCCAGACCTGGTCACTCATGCCTATAATGCAAACACTCTGGGAGACCAAGACTGGAAGATCACTTGAGAGGTCAGTAGTTTAAGACCAGCCTGATCAAGAGCAAGACCCCCATCTCTATTAAAAGTAGAAAAACTTAAGCCAGTGTGTGATGGCCTGCACCCATACATAAGAGGCTGAGCAGGAGAATTGCTGAAGTCCAGGAGTTTGACATTACAATGAGCTAGCCTGGGAAACAGAGAGGAACCTTGTCTCAAAAACAACAACAAAATAGGCACAGTTGCTCACAATTGTAATCCTAGCACTCTGCAAGGCTGAGGAGGGTTGATTGACTGTGCTCAGGAATTTGAGTCCAGCCTGAGCAAGAGTGTGACCCCGTTTCTAAAAAAAATATCTGTAGGCATTGTGTCAGGCACCTATAGTCCTAGCTTCTCCGGAGGCTCAGGAAATAAGAGGTCTTGAGCCCAAGAGTTTGAGGTTGCTGTAAACTATGACTTCATGGCACTGTACTCCACCTGCAATCCTCCACTCTAGAAGGCCAAGGCAAGTGGATTGCTTGAGCAAGAAGTTGGCGATTAACCTGAACAAGAACAAGACCCTGTCTCTACTAAAAGTAGGAAAATTGAGGCAAGGGGACCACTTGAGCCCAGGAGTTTGAGGCTACTATGAACTATGATGATGCCATAGCACTCTATCCAGGGCAACAGAGTGAGACTCTCTCTCTCAAAAAGTTAACTGGCTTGGAACCTAAAGCTCAGTGGTTAGGGCGCAGGCCACATACTCCAGGGCTGATGGGTTTGAACCTGGTGCAGGCCTATTAAACAATAATGACAAGAACAAAAAAATAGCTGGGCTTTGTGGTGGGTACCTATAGTGCCAGCTACTTGGAAGACTGAGGCAAGAGAATCGTTTGAGTCCGAGAGTTTGAGGTTGCTGTGAGCTGAGACCCCACAGCACTCTGCTGGTGGCGACATACTGAAACTCTGTCTGAAAAAAGAAAAAAAAAGTTATCTGTAAAATAGCCTCAGGCAGGTTCTTGAGAAAGGTGGTAGGCTTTGTTATCAGAGGAGATGACAGCTGCATAGGTTATTGTCTCTGAGGACCTTTCC
>CAUYPK010021568.1:0-14907 GCA_963574355.1 Loris lydekkerianus
ATGGAGGTCTGGGCGGCGCCAAACCCAGGAGTTTGAGGTTGCTATGAGCTGTGACGTCAGGGCTCTCTACCCAAAGCAACAGTCCAAGGCTCCAGTGTGCCAAAACCGTCTCACTCTGCTCCTAAGGATTAGGGCTGTGAGACAGTTCAGTCCCCGCCTTTAAGCTGCTCAGTCACTAGGTTACTTTGTCTCACCCGTTCTTTGCTCTGGAACCCTGAGGGCGGAGCTTGCCGGAGCAGTTTTTTCACACAATGGCTTTCACTGAGCCCAGCTCAGTGGCTTATTTGGGGCCCCAGACAATGCCCAAAGTTCTCCATATTTTTGCTCAAGCTCTCCCCCAGGCAGCTCATCTGAGCGCCAAGTCCAAGAACACCAAAAAAGTTCACAGGTAAGGCCTTTCCAGTTTGCAGTCTGACTGCTGCTTGTACTCCCGGTTGCCGGCGTGATTAGGTTGATCGAACACACGCAGCCACTTGCCAGTTTTTCCTTGTTTTTGTACTCCTCCTGCGGTCCAGAAGTCCCTTGCTGGCTCCCTGTATCCTCAAAGGGATGATCATAGGCAGATCCCACCGGCCAGAGATGTCTGGAGTCTTGTCTCCCCAGACTCGCCTTGCCCAGTTGCAGGGAAGCTGTTACTCAGCCTCCATCTTTAATTCAAATCCCCTATAATTTTCTTTTCTTGTTTGGTGTTTTCCTGGTTTGGGGATTAGGGTGATATTTGCTTCATAGAATCTATTGGGAAGTATTCCTTCTTTTTCTATGTTCTGGAAGAGGTTAAGTAATCTAGGTACTAGTTCCTCTTTAAACGTTTAATTGAATTCTTATGGGAAACCATTTCATCCTGGACTCTTCTGTTTTGGGAGATTTCATATAGTTGATGCTATTTCAGTACTTGATATAGGTCTGTTCAGCATTTCCAGTTCTTTCTGGGTAAGTGTAGGAAAGGTGGCATTTTCTTTCAGAGTTTGATAATTCTGAGAATAGAGTTTTTTGTAGTATTAAGGATTTTTTGAATTTCTGAGGTGTCTCTTTATTTTGCCTTTGTCATTTCTGATTGATGATATTAGAGATTTCAGTTTTCTATTTTTGGTTAGGTTGGCCAGAGGTTTACCAATTTTGTTGAATTTTTTAAATAACCAGATTTTTGATTCATTGATCTTTTGAATAATTGTGTTTTTGATTCACTTAATTATGCTGTAATTTTAGTTATCTCTTTTCTTCTGCTGGGTTTGGGGTTGGAATGTTCTTTTTCCAGTTGCTTGAGGTGTCCCATTAAGTTATTGACTTCTCTTTTTCCATTCTCTTGAGGAAGGCTTACAATGCTATAAATTTCACTCGTCAGACTGCCTTTGCAGTATCCCACAGGTTCTGAAAATTCATGTCTTCATTATTATTTAGTTCCAAAAATTTGGCAGTTTCCATCTTAATCTCATTTATGACCAAGCTATATAGCATAAGGTTATTTAGTTTCCATGTCTTTGTGTGAGTAGGCAGATTCTTGTTATTGGTGAGTTCAACTTTTATTTCATGATGATCTGAGAAAATACAAGGAATGATTTCTATACTTTTAAATTAGCTGAGGTTAGACTTGTGACCTAAGATGTGATCAGTTTTGGAGGATGTTCCGTGGGCTGATGAGAAGAATGTGTGTTCAGTTTTGTTAGTATGAAATGTTCTCTAGATGTCTGTTAATTTCAATTGTTGTATGGTGAGGTTGATGTCCTAAATTTCTTTTCCTAGTTTTTTATTGGAGGATCTATCCAAAATTGACATAGAGGTGTTAAAATCTGCAGGTATTATGGTGCTGTATGATATAAAATTGTTCATGTCTGTTAAGGTCTCCTTTGTAAATTGAGGAGCATGCTGATTGGGTGCATAAATGTTAACAATTTAAATATCATCATGTTGAATGTTTCCCTTAAGAAATATCAAGTAACTGGGTGGGTGGAGACAAGATGGCTGACTGAAGCCAGCTTTCCACAGAGGCTCCCATCTAGAAGGATAGTTAAAGGACAGAAATTTAGCAAGTAACCTGGTGGATTAGAGCTGCCCCAAGAGAGAAGGTTGAAGAACACACATCAACCCTGCTGAGGGAAGCTGCAACCCCAAGGATACAAACAAAAGGTACAAAATCCATCATCAAGTGGACGGGAGTCCACTCGCCCATGAGAACAGTTTGGAGTACCCCATAAACAAATGAGCAGAGTTCAAAAGTCCTCTCATTATATCCCATGGGGGAGACCCTCTAAAAACTGGACCTACTTCCCCTACTAGGGTGCCATTGTGCTCTCCTGCCAGGCATAAAACTGTATAAAACTGTATATATTCTTTACCTACAATTCTGTGCTCCCAGGACTACCCTCCACTCTCACTCTGATGTCTAGGGGGCTGTTCCTCAGGAGTCCAGATTCTTGGGTGATTTCTGGAGGGGTGCAGACAGGGCCTGAACAGCTGCTGGTCAGTGCTGATTCTGCGGCACAGGAGTGAGGAGAGGACAGTTGACTGTGAGGGAACCACGGTGGAGCAGCAGTGCCCTCAGCGCAGAGCAGGAGCAGTTTTTGGCGACAATAGGGCTCACCCCTCGATATTCTGGAGTCACATTCCCTGTTTCTCTGGGCTACCAGAGGAGGCCGGCATCTTCTCAGGTGGCAACCACCCATGGAACAGATCTGGGACGGAAACACAGGTCCCATGAGTAAAGGGTTTGCCTGAGGTGTTACTGGCCTGGGTGGAGCGCGGGGACTAGAACAGTCATGCGCAGTGCCGGCTGACTCCCAGGGCAGAGCTGACCTAGAGCACTGCTTTACTGAGTCTAAGATGCACTCGGCCCTCAGGAGATCATCAGCCTAGATAAAGGAGGGCAAGAGGCTAGAACTGAGAGCTAACCATGCTACAAATACAAACCAGCAGCAACAAAGACAGGGCCTGAGGCTCAGGTTCTGTGAACTTCTCTTCTGCAGGAGAATTTAGCCAGGAGAGAAACAGATTCTGCAAAGTTCTGTCTGTAACATAAATCAGGGGCGGGACTGGAACTGAGTGAACTCCTCCATCAAATGCCCGAGGTTGTTAGGTCTCACCTCCCCCTGCCGGATAGAGGCAGAAACCAATGGCCTGGCTTAGGAGACATAGATTTCCTTCTGATTTAGGCAGGTGCAAACCCCTGGAGTATCTGGTCATTGAGTCAACTGGGTTACAGCCCTGCGGGGTTATCAGTGACTGGGAGTGACAGAGACGCAAGGTGGGGAAGGAGGCATCAACGTTTCCAGACTAATCTGTTTGCTGGATGGGTCCTCCTGAGCTACTGTGCTCCTCACAGAGCATCAGAGCAAGTCATACTTGAGTTGTCAGCAGACCCCTGCGATCTAGTTGCCAGAGACCTTTTAAACTGTTCCACCTGTGACAGGTGGTGACTGAAACAATTTCTTTGGACCTTTTGAACTGAGCCATTCGCCTGAGGACTATCAAAGTGGTGCCCTGGGTGTGTGGTTGTAGGAAGGTTTGATTTTCCTCTCCCAATTGTTGCCTGTGGGTGGTGGGGTGGTGTAATTGCTGGTATTTCTCCACAGCTCAGACTTGAACCCAGAGTAACTGTTTCACTAGGGTTGGACAGAGATCAGCTGAAAACAAGACAGAGGCACTTAGCCGCACCACACAAGACGGGTCCCCAGTTTCTCAGGCCATAGCACTGTACACATCCTCGGCAAAGCTCCAGGGGAAAAGTCAAACAGTGTAAAATAATCATGGGGCAGAATCAGCGGAAAAACTCTGGTAACATAAATAACCAGAGTAGATCAACCTCCTCAAGGAAAGTTATGGCAGATGTAACTGAAGATACCATTCATTAACAGCTGGCCAAGATGTCAGATATTGAATTCAGAATTTGGATTGCAAACAAGATTAATAGAATGGAGGAAAATTTGGAATTAGAAATTTGAGGAGCAATTCAAAAGTTGGAATTAGAAATTCGAGGAGAAATTTAAAAGTTCTCTCAAGAATTCAACAAATTTAAAGACAGAACCACCGGACATTTTGACACATTGAAAGCAAGAATTTGTAGTCCTCAAACATCTGAAAAATACAGTAGAATTCCTCAGTAACAGAGTGGAGCAAGCAGAAGAAAGGATTTATGACAATGAAGACAAAGCTTTTGAACACTCCCAAACTCTCAAAGAGGAAGAGAAATGGAGAGCAAAAATGGATCATTTCCTCAGAGAGCTCTGGGATAATTCGAAGAAGGCTAATATCCATCTCATTGGAATGCCTGAAAGTGATGAAGTGGGTTGACAAGGCACAGAGGCCCTGCTCCATGAAATTATGAAAGAGAATTTTCCAGACATGCCAAGAGATTCCGAAATTCATATAGCAGACAGTTTCAGAACCCCAGCATGACTCTACCTGAATTAGAGATCCCCCAGGCAAATCATAATTAACTTTAGTAAAGTTAATATGAGGGAGAAAATTTTGAAAGCAGCCAGATGTAAGAAAACTATAACCTACAAAGGGAAGAATATTAGAATGACTGCAAATCTCTCTGCTGAATCTTTTTAAGCTAGAAGAGGTGGTCATCGACTTTTAATCTCCTAAAACAAAATAACTTTCAACCCAGGATCCTGTATCCAGCTGAACTGAGTTTCATTTATGATGGAGAAATTAAATACTTTAATGACATTCATATGTTGAAGACATTTATCATAACCAAACCAGCTCTTCAGGATATTCTCATACCTATCCTTCATAATGACCAGCCCAATCCTTTGCCAGAAAAGTAAACTCACTCAGAAATTTTTGATCAAACTCCAGCTTCCACAGTGGTGAAAGGATTAAAAATGTCCACTGGACTTTCGAAAAACTCGATACCCAAAATTTTACCAGACTTATCAACATTCTTCATTAATGTGAACGGCTTAAATTGTCCTCTAAAGAGGCACAGGTTAGTTGACTGGATACAAAAACTCAGGCCAGATATTTGCTGCATACAAGAGTCACATCTTACCTTAAAAGATAAGTATATACTCAGGGTGAAAGAATATTCGTACATATTTCAGGCAAATGGTAATCAGAATACAGCAGGTGTTGCAATTCTAATTGCAGATACAATAGCCTTTAAACCAACAGAAGTAAGGAAGGATAAGAATGGTCACTTCATATTGGTTATGGGTAATCCTCAATATTCTGCGATTTCAATTATGAATATTTATGCACCCAATCAGAATGTACCTCAATTTATAAGAGAAACTCTAACAGACATGAGAAACTTGATTTCCTCCAGCTCCATAATACTTGGAGATTTCAACACTCTTTTGGCAGTGTTATATCGATCCTCCAATAAGAAACTGAGCAAAGAAATTTTAGATTTAAACCTAACCATCCAATATTTAGATTTAACAGACATGTACAGAATATTTCATCCCAACAAAACTGAATACACATACTTCTCATCAGCCCACGGAACATACTCCAAAATTGGTCGCATCTTAGGTCACAAGTCTATATTTACCACAAAAGTAAATTCCCTCAGAAACTCACACACACATATGTGTATGTATGTATGTTTTTTTCTTATTGTTAAAATATAGCTTTGATTTAACACATAAGGGTACAATACACTGGTTTCATATACTATCTGAAATATTCTCATCGAACTGTTGAAGTAGTCTTCATGGCATTTTCTTAGTTATTGTATGTATACATTTCTATTCTACATTTAGTAAGTTTCACCTGTACCCGTTATATGATGCACCTTTTGGCTCCACCCATTGCCCTCCCTCTACCCTAACTGCCCCCCTCCCTTCCTCTTCTTTGGCCCTTTTCTCATAGTCTTGTGCTATAGTTGGGTTATAGCTCTCATGTGAAAGCTATAATTTAGTTTCATAGTAGAGTTGAGTACATTGGATACTTTTTCTTCCAGTCCTGAGATAGTTTGCTAAGAAGAACATGTTCCAGCTCCATCCATGTAAACGTGAAAGAGATAAAGTCTCCATCTTTCTTTAAGGCTGCATAATAGTCCATGGTATACATGTGCCACAATTTGCTAGTCCATTCATGGGTCGATGGGCAATTGAAGCAGCTTGAAAAATACACTAGTGGGACCTGATCAAAGTAAAAAGCTTTTGCACAGCCAAGAGCACAGTGAGTAAAGCATGCAGACAGCCCTCAGAATGGGAGAAAATATTTGCAGGTTATTTCTCTGACAAAGGTTTCATCACCAGAATCCACAGAGAACTCAAACATATAAGCAAGAAAAGAATAAGTGATCCCATTGCACGCTGGGCAAGGGACTTGAAGAGAAACTTCTCTGAAGAAGATAGGCATACGACGTACAGGTATATAAGAAAATGCTCATCATCCTTAATCATCAGACAAATACACATCAAAACTACTTTGAGATATCATCTAACTCCATTAAAATTAGCCCATATCACAAAATCCCCTGACCAGAGATGTTGGCGTGGATGTGGAGAAAAGGGAACACTTCTACACTGCTGGTGGTAATGTAAACTAATAACGTTCCTTTTGGAAAGATATTTGGAGAACACTTAGGAATCTAAAAATAGATCTGCCATTCAATCCTATAATTACTCTACTAAGTATATACCCAGAAGACCAAAAGTCACCTTATAGCAAAGATATCTGTACCAGAATGTTTATTTCAGCCCAATTCATTTTTGCTAAGTCATGGAAAAAGCCCAAGTGCCCCTGTATCTACGAATGGATTAATAAATTGTGGTATATGTACACCATGGAATATTATGCAGCCTTAAAGAAAGATGGAGACTTTACCTCTTTCATGTTTACATGGATGTAGCTGGAGAATATTCTTTTTAGTAAAATATCTGAAGAATGGAAGAAAAAGTATCCAAGGTACTGAGCCCTATTGTGAAACTAATTTATGGCTTTCATATGAATGCTATAACCCAGTTATAACCTATGAATATGGGGAATGGGGAGAAAAGACATTTACACTAGGCAAATACCCTGTTAATGCAAAAAATCTATCTCCTGAATATGGCACTCATGGAAAGATTTTGAAAAATGTTTCAGAATTAATCATCAGTAATCTAAATCCTACAACAAAAAGACTTAGTGAGTGTAATGGATGTGGGAAATCACTGCTCAGTACTAAGCAAGAGACAGCTCATCCTGAAGTCAAATCCCATAGTCAAAGTGCCAGGTCTTTTAGTCATAATGAAGTGCTTATGCAGTATCTGAAAATGGAAACATCAGTACAGTCATTTGTATATAACAACTGTGAGAAATCATTCCTTAAAAGAGGAGGCTTAATTACACATGCTAGAGCTTATGGAGGGTAAACCCCATCTTTATATAATAGAAAGAGAAGAGCAACTAATATTGAGAAGAAACATATATGCAGTGAATGTGGGAAATCTTTTTTCAGTAAGTCAGTATTGATCCTGCATCAGGGAATTCACAGAGAGGAAAACCCCTGTTAATGTCATCAATGTGGAAATGCATTTACAAGGAAGTCATATCTTATTGATCATCAAAGAACCCACATAGGAGAGAAACCCTTTGTTTGTAATGAATGTGTTAAGTCCTTCTGCCTCAAGACAGCCCTCACTGATCATCAGAGAACACACACAAGTGAGAAATCATATGAATGTCTGCAGTGTAGGAATGCCTCCAGATTGAAGTCACATCTCATTTGTCATCAGAGAACTCAGACTGGAGAAAAACCATATGTGTGTAATGACTGTGGGAAGTCCTTCCGCCAGAAGACAACACTGTCTCTACATCAGAGAATTCATACAGGGGAAAAACCTTATATTTGTAAAGAATGTGGAAAGTCCTTTCACCAGAAGGCAAACCTTACTGTACATCAAAGAACTTATACAGGTGAAAAGCCCTATATTTGTAATGAATGTGGAAAATCCTTCTCCCAGAAGATAACTCTTGCTCTTCATGAGAAAATGCATAATCAGGAGAAACCCTATATTTTTAATGAGTGTGGAAAGTCCTTCCGCCAGAAGACAACTCTCGTAGCACATCAGAGAACACATACAGGGGAGAAATCTTATGAATGTCATCACTGTGGGAAGGTCTTTAGAATGAAGTCATACATCATTGATCATCATAGTACTCACACAGGAGAGAAACCATATGAATGTAATGAATGTGGGAAATCATTCAGCCAGAAAACAAATCTTAATCTACATCAGAGAATTCATACAGGGGAAAAACCTTATATCTGTAATGAATGTGGCAATTCTTTTTGCCAGAAAGCAACCCTGACAGTACATCAGAAAATACACACAGGCAGAAATCCTATGAATGTCCTCAGTGTGGGAAAGCCTTTAGCAGGAAGTCATATCTCTTTCATCATCAAAGAACTCATACAGGAGAGAAACCATACAAATGTAATGAATGTGGGAAATGCTTCCGTCAGAAGACAAATCTCATTGTACATCAGAGAACTCACACAGGAGAGAAGCCCTATGTATGTAATGACTGTGCTAAGTCCTTCAGTCATAAGAGAAACCTCATTGTCCATCAAAGAACTCACAAGGGAGAAAATATATAATAAATGGTGTGATATCTTTGTGAATCCTGTTATTGTAAACCTTCAGTTTTAAAAAGAAAAGCATGCTTAAACATGTTAATGTCATTTTAATCACAAAAGTAATAGTTACTAAAGTATCATGCCACATAAGGATTTCACTATGGTTTACTGCCATATAAAATGGATGCTGTCGGCTCGGCGCCCATAGCACGGTGGTTACAGCACCAGCCACATGCACTGAGGCTGGTGGGTTTGAGCCCCGGTCAGGCCAGGCAAACAACAATGACAACTGCAAGAAGAAAATATTAATAGCTGGGTGTTGTGGCGAGTGCCTGTAGTCCCAGTTACATGGGAGGCTGAGGCAAGAGAATTTCCTTAAGCCTAAGAGTTTGAGGATGCTGTAAGCTGTGATGCCACAGCACTCTACTGAGGGCGACACCTTGAAACTGTCACACACACACAAAAAGGATGTTGTCATTATTATAGAACTGTATCAGATATGAAGCTAACTTTTAAACTTTTCTACTGCTCCTGCTGACTCAAATGGTTTATTTTAGAAAATACATAACACAGGTAGTGCCTGTGGCTCAGTGAGTAGGGTGCCAGCCCCATATACCAAGGGTGGCAGGTTTGAACCCAGCCCCAGCCAAACTGCAACAAAATAAATAGCCATGCATTGTGGCGGACACCTGTAGTCCCAGCTACTCGGGAGGCTAAGGCAAGAGACTCCCCTAAGCCCAAGAGTTGGAGGTTGCTGTGAGCTGTGACGCCATAGCACTCTACCAAGGGCAACAAAGTGAGACTCTGTCTCAAAAAAAAAAAAAAAAAAGTAATAGTTTTTTTTACATAACACACGCAGAGGCAAAGTACAAAATGATTATAAGCATCATTCTCCATAAGAGAAAGTATGAACTGTATTTCTCATTGCATTCTGTGTAATAAGAAGCAGTTAGTTGCTACTTCCTTAAAGATTACCATATCCCTAGCCTATATCATAAAGCAGTTTTTGCATGTTTTTAAACTTTATATTTTTATAACACATCATGAATTCTTCTGTGAACATTTTTAAGATTTTGAGATTTTTATGTACATTATTGCGTGTAGTAGTAGTGTAATTTTGTATACAATTCAATTTTGAGAATATATTGTTATTTATCCTATTAATGGATATTTGTATTTTTTTATAATTTTGTGTTATAATAAATAATACTGCTGTAAAAAAAAAAAAAGAAAAAACTCAAATAACCTGATGTAAGCACTCTCAGCAACTATAAGATGGGAAGAAGAGAAAAAATGCTAATAATAATTAAAAAAAAATAATATCTTCTACAAGAGAAAAAAAGGAAAAAATGCAAAAAAGGAAAGAGAACAAGCAAAGAAAAAAAGAGCACCAAGAACAAAAAATTATATATATGTAATATAGATATATGATAATACTAATGTAATATATATAAAAATATACAACTTTATGTATGCCATAGGGATCAACTTTAGTAGAAATATATTTATGTTGCAACATACTTTCTGGACAGCAGGTGGTGCCATGAGTGGTTCCCAGGCTTGTACTTGATTCCCAGGTTAGATTGTTCTTGGTGGTTGCTTGGCTATCCACTTGGCGCTTAGACCCTCCCAAACTGTTGATTCCACCGATCTCAAAAAATCTTTATAGGCAGGTTTCACAAATTCTCCCTGCAACAGTTCCCACAGAGTATGGGATATCCTGGGCCTGTTTCGAGTGTAAGATGACTGCCTGTAGGTGAGACTCAAATTGCTGCACCTGGCCAGGATGGAAAGGTGCCTGCAGCCACCGCCATCTCCCAGTCCTATCCATCTGCCTATCCTGGATCTTTCCTGTCTGGGTGTCTCTCCTGCAACCTAACTGCAGTGGTGCCACTCCAGACAGCATCCCATTCTGGCCGCCAAATTCCGCTTGAGAGTCCACACTTCACCAATCTTTCCACACAATACCTAGTTTCCCCATGAAATGGGAATTGTAATGTGCTGTGGTGGGGGGCTGGTTGCCGCCACCACAGCCATGGCACAGAAACTTTTCTGGCAGTCTCCGCAGCTGTGTTTTACACTTCAAATCCAGTAATCTGCCACTTTGCTGCATACCCTGAACTGCCACTCCACACCAGTATTCCATGCTGGGAATGATCTAGCCTACTCACTCTCACCTGTTGTTCCCGGAGAGCTGAGCCAAACGTCTACCTGTCCACCATCATGATCCCCGCCTCTCTGGGAACACTTTTACATTGCTGGTGGGACTGCAACCTAATACAACCTTTTTGGAAGGAAGTATGGAGAATCCTCAAAGAACTCAAATTAGACCTCCCATTTATCCTGCAATCCCATTACTGGGCATATACCCAGAAGAAAAAATATCCTTTTATTGCAAAGGCATTTGCGCTAGACTGATTGCAACTCAATTTGCAATTGCCAAAATGCGGAAACACCCTAAATGCCCACTAACTGAAGAAAGGATTAACAAGCTGTGGTATATGTACACCATGGAATACTATTCAGCCACTAAAAAAGATGGAGACTTTATATCTTTTGTATTAACCTGGATGGAAGTGGAACACGTTCTTTTTTGTAAAGTATCACAAGAATGGAAAAGCAATAATCCAATGTACTCAATTATAATATGAAGGCAGTACTGGCCACCCTAATCTAAACTGCAACCCTCGCACCACAACACTGAATATTTCCTATTCCCCTTTCTGCTTTTTTTTCTTCTTAGTATTCATATTTATATTCAACATGCCATATACCATCATTCTTACTTCTGTGCAGGAGATTGGTTCCAGGAAACAATCCCCAATATAAAAATCCATGGATCTTCAGGATCTTTATATGAAATAACATAGTATTTGCATATAACCTACGCATATTCTCCTATATATTTTAAATCATCTTTACACAACTTATAATACAAAACACAATGTAAATGGTGTTTACACAGCCAATACAAGTGGGCATAGGGGAATGCATGAGTGGGGAGAGAGGAACAGAGGGGAGTGGGGGAGTCACAGTGTATGACACACCCCCTGGGAGCAGGACACATTTATAAGAGGGACTTTATCTAAAAATGTAATCAGAGTAACCTAATTCTTTGTATCCTCCATGAATCCCAAACAATAAAAAGAAAAATAGTGTGTTTGAAGGTGTTAAAAGTAGACAGGGAGGGGCAGTGCCTGTGGCTCAAAGGAGTAGGGCACTGGCCCCATATACTGGAGGCGGTGGCTTCAAACCTGACCCCTGCCAAAAACTGCAAAAAAAAAAAAAAGTAGGGAAAAGAGGGAGAGTAAGTACTTGAGGATGACTGTGGGTTTGCAGTTTAGGGTAGGCCTTGTCCAAAATATGACACTGGAGCAGAGGTAAGAAAGAGATGAGAGTAGGCTGTGTGACTGTCAGAGGAAAGAGTATATCAGGGAGAAGGAGTGGCCAGGGCAAAGGCCAGTAGTGGGAGTACACTCTCTTCTATGCGAGGAGTAGTAAGGCTAATGTGGCTTCCAGAGGAAGAAGTAGTGTGGAGTAATAGGTGACAAAAAAATAATAGGTAGGAGATGGGTGGGGAAGTGGCTAGATTAAAATATAGTTATCCCAGCAGCGCCTGTAGCTCAGTGTGTAGGGCGCTAGCTACCTACACTGAGGCTGGTGTGTTTGAGCCTGGCATGGGCCTGCTGACAAACAATGACAACTGTAACCAAAAAATAGCTGGGTGTTGTAGTTGACACTTATAGTCCCAGCTACCTGGGAGGCTGAGGCAAAAGAATCGCTTAAGCCCAAGAGTTGGAGTTTGCTGTGAGCTGTGATGTCATAGTACTCTACCAAGGGCAACATAGTGAGACTCTGCCTCAAAAAAAAAAAAAAAAAAAAAAAAAAAAAAGTGTATATATATACTTCTATATCTACTGGTTCCATATCCATGGATTCAACCACCTACAAATGGAAAATAAGAAATAATACAACAGAAAAATAAGTATAACAATCATTTACATTGTGTGTTGTATTATAAGTCATCTAGAGATGATTTAAAATATATAGAGAATGTGTGTAGGTTATTGGATTGTGTGGAATGTGTGTAGGATTTTGATGTTGGGGGGTGTTTCCTGGAACCAACCCTCTGCAGAGAAGTAAGGATGACTGTATATGGCATGTTGAATATAAATATGAATACTAAGAAGAAAGAAAAGCAGGAAGGGGAATAAGAAATATTCAGTGTTGTGGTGCGAGGGTTGCAGTAGATAGGATGGCCAGTGAAGATTTGATACATGGTGATGTTTGCATCAAGACTTGAAGTGAGGAAGAGACCAGGTGGATACCTGGTGGACCTGGATTCTTGGCTGAAGGAACAGCAACTGTAAAAAGGCTAAGCCATGCCTATTGTGTTAAGAAACTGCAATGTGTCTGGAGTAGAGTGAAAGGGGAGAGTAGAGTGGAAAGGGGAGAGTGGGAGTTGAGATGAGAGAGATGATGGTAAGTGGCTGGTGATTGTTAGTGTTTAGACTTTGTGGTACACTGGAGGTATCTGGGGCCCAGCTGTGGGATTATCTCTGGGCCTCAGTGATAGAAGATTAAGATGATCTCTTAGGTCCCTTCCTGCTCCAAAATAGTCTTTAGTTTGAAACCTATTATTTCTACTTTTTCAGCTCTTTTGCAAAAAATAAGTTGGGATGCTTCTGTACTTTCCATGATCTTATCTCTAGTTGTGATCCTACTGGCCAGATGAACTTTTTTCTTTATTCTGCCCTTGTTTCTCTTTATTTCATAACTGAACTTAAAGATTTAGACAGTTCTTTGATAAACAGTAGGAAATTGTTCTTTTGAAAGTTGTTCAACCATTAATTCTAACAATCAGATTCTTATTTAATATTAACTAAAAGAATTAGGGAACTTACATTTTTCACTGCTAAGAGTGAAAATTTATGTGAATGGCAGCTTAACTTAAAGCTAGGCAGAAAGAGAAGAAATAAGAGGCTTGAAATCAACTCTAATTCAATAGATACCAATTACCAGTCCAAGATTAAATTGAATTAAATATGTAGGGAATCATGAGAATTTTAGCCGGGTGCTTTTATCAAAAGTACAGTCTTTAGGGATGTCTTAAAGGAATGTTTACTTAGAAGTAATTGGATGGGAGTGTTCTAAGATGTTGTTTTGATGGGTTCGATTAGCAGACAACATGGATAAAAGGATCATGTCATGAAGCTTTGCAGCTTGACTTAGTATAAATTCTGTAGGAAGAACAAAGCACTATCAAAACAGTTATTGGTGCCTTTAAAATCCAACATAAAAAAAAATAGGACTTGTAGGCTCTCAAATTGCAGCTTTCATGCAGTAGTAATGAAACAGTGTAATCACTGTGAATAATTCTGCTACCTTTTTACAGCTTTCACTCAGTGTTATGAATTATAAAGAAACAAATCCAAAAATCTAAATCGTATCTTGGAGTTTGGTCTGTCAGGTTTTGAGTACTGTAGGAGCATCAGGAAAAGAGTACGTCGTTAGATACCAACATTCCAGGTTAAGTTTATGTGATATTAAAGGTGACAGTCACATTTTACAATAGCAAGTTTATAGGTATTTTTGCTAATAGTAATTTTCTTTTATCTGTTGTATATTTGGTAAACCTTAGTAGTGATTATTCTTTTGAGCCTGGCTGAAATTAAAGAAGATCCTAATTGGAGCTTTCTTGACTAAATATAATTATTATAGGAAGAGTCAGTTGAAAAGAATTCATAAAATTTATCTAATCAGATACCCAGATGCACACATTTATTATTTCTAGCTTTCTACCTTGCTCATTTATTTTCAAAGAGTATAAAACTCTTTGTTTGGAAGTTTAAATTGAAAGATTATTTATACACTTAAAATAGCTTATTTAAAAATAATGGAGTAAATTATGAAAAATATATGAAGTTTTTGCAGGATAATATTTAGAAATAAACATATCCTACATCAAGCACACAAAGTGAATTTAGTATGAGTTTAAAATGACTTGCTTTTCTTCCTGAGGCTTAAGGGACTTGGATCCCCTGGGTCACATGCAGAGTTGGCTTCCCTGGAGTTAAATATTCCACAGGTCCATTCTCTGAAGCTGTGCACCCCATGAAGCCTGAGACCAAAGGGCATGCCGCCCTTCCTCAGAGATACGGGCCAGAGGGTTGGCGTATGTTAACAGCATATTGTCAGAGGTCTGTAGTTACTCTGCCCTGAGGGTGATTGTATTGATATGATAAGAAAATATTTCCTTTCAAGTTAATTTCAGATAGGTAAATTGAGGTAATGGTGAAACTAATAGATAATAGATTAAATGTGTATGTAACTAGAAAAGTATAAAGTCAAAACCTGGAATAAAGATTTTTGCTACATGCCATCTCATC
>CAUYPK010021570.1:0-42886 GCA_963574355.1 Loris lydekkerianus
CAACTATACCACAAGACTATGGGGAAAGGACCAAGGAAGGGGAAGGGAGGGGGGAGGTTTAGGTGGAGGGAGAGTAATGGGTTGGGCCACATCTATGGTGCATATTTTTATCTATAATAAAAAAATAAATTAAAAAAAAAAAAACAAAAAAAAACAAAGCCCACATCTATTGACCTTTCATACTATCCCATACTATACTTTAGGCATCATCACTTTTAATCCTCATAATAAGTGGTTTTTATTTTAAAAATGAAGCAAAATGAAGAGCGAGTGTTTAGATTGGATTCCATGACAATGGCTAAATATATTACATTTTCCTTGAATTCATGCCATTCTAGATCGAAGCCAGCATTTTCAAACTTCACTGTGCTCATGAATTATCTTGGGATCTCATTAGCATGTAGATTCTGATATAGTAGGTCTGGGTAGGAACTGAGATCTATGTTTCTTTTTTTTTATTATTATTTATTTAAAGACAAGGTATTGCTATGTTGCCCAGGCTGGATTTGAACTCTTGGGCTCAAGTGATCCTCCCAGCACAGTCTCCCAAGTAGCTGGGACTACAAATGCACACTGCTGTGTCCAGCAGATCTTGGATTTCTACTGTGCATCTGGGTGAGGCCGATGCTGCTGAGCACAGAACACTTGGGGAATAGCCGGAGATTGCCAGGCCTGGCTGAGATTCTGAAACATGCAGCTACCCTTCCATCTCTAGGATGCTGATTCTGAAGATATAAGCCTTACTTAGGAAATCTGTGAGCAAGCAGGGGTCCCGAGTGTATCTGTGGTCTATATAAGGCAACACAGAAAAGCACCCAGCCTCCTCTAGGCAGGTCTGTCAATGCACAGCAGGTTTCTCACAGGTGGCACCAAAATTCTGTCTCCCCAGAACGCTGTTCTTGAATGCTCAGTGACACTCATGCTTGTCTGTTGCTCACAGACACATATCAGTATAATAGGGAGGGAGGTGTGAGTCTGGGGATGGGGACACCTAGCTTCAAAGGAGGCCTGGAGTGTTTGCAGAGGTGGGCAGTACGGCTGGGTGTCCCCTGACAGCTTCACTGTGCTGTGCTCCTTGACCACCCCAGCTCCGCCTGCTGGGAGAAGAAAGTGCTTGCAGCTTTAGCCTGCACTCAGTGTCAATGCCCTGCAGCCCTGGGGCTCCGACCTTCTCTTCTCCTTCTATACAGCTCTAGTATTCCAATGCGTCCCCCAATTTAACAAGCTAGCAAACCAGTCTCCAGGAATTGAACAAGTTACAGAAATTGCTATGCAGATTCACTTCATGCCCCTTATTTATCTCAGCAATTCTAGTCTAAGCTGCCCCTTGATCATTTGAAGTTTTGAAGGTTTCTTTAGAGATATTTTCATTACTGAATGTTAGGATTAGTTTTGGCTGCATGTGGCAGAACTTCTCTACCATGTAGGAGGAACCTAGAGACGATTTGGCAGCTCTGTGTATCTTTGAAAACTTTGTCTCTTTTTTTTCCATGACGTTGTGCCATCCTAAGTAAAGGACTTTGACTTCATGGTCCAGGATAGCTGTTCATGCTCCAGCCATCAAATCTTCATTCTACTGAGCAAGAAAGATGTGAAGACAAAGGGCATTCCATGGAAGATATTCCTTTCTAGTTACATCCTATTGTCCAGAGGATTATTATGTAGCCTAAGTCAACTAGTTATTTGGTCATAAGGAAAAGGAGGAAAAATAGTGTTTACACCAAATGACCAGATGGTTAGCCAAAAATCAGTAAATCTAGGACTCAAGACAAAGCAAAGGTGAAATATTAGGATTAACAACTACTGTCTCTGCCTCACTAGTTTCTTGAGGTCATCCAAATCTAGGAAATGTTTCAGTTCAGTCCACAGATGCTTACCAGCCCTTCTAGGTACCACAGGAAGTTAGGGGACATGCAGGCTCTCTTAAGCATTTCTCTAAGATGAGGCAGCGCGGGCCTTTTAAGGTGTCATTAGTTAATTATAGTTTAATAATTTAATTAATTAGGGTTGATGTGGATCGCAGATATAAGGAGAAATCTGCTGGCAATAATCAAAGTTTAAAGGTAGAAGACAAGATTCATACATTCATAGTGGTTCCCACGGTGCTGTTTGCAGCATGCTGGGGATGTTTGTACATGTGTTTGGTGAAAAGCGAAGAGATTAACAGCAGTAATCACAGCAGGAACAGAGAAATGGACCAAGCCTCGACCCCAGAGGGAGTGGGTGCTTTAATGGGGTGTGCTGAAGACAGTGGACAACCTTAAGGAGGGTTTGGGTTCTAAGATCCCGGTTTTGAAGAAAACAAAGCCCCAGTCTGGAAGGACCAGGCGTGTCACTGTTCCTGCATGGGGGTAACAAAGGTGCGATTTGACAGTGGCATCAATGTTATTTGCACATTGAAAATCAAATAGATTTCTAGAGCTAGTGCAGGGCCGAGGGAGCCATTTTGTGTGCTTTCTAGCACATTTTGCCTAGTGCCTAAAAATCCCTGGGATACATTTTTGTATAGGTAGACTCATGGGTGAGCTGAATGTTATCACTCCTTTTCTCCCTTTTTTCCGGGGGTTGGGGGTGGTGGTGCTGCCAACAGCACACAAAATTTTCTTTTTAGAAGAAAATGTACCAAGAGTGGTAGAATAATTTTTAACCTGATCATCTCAAACTTGAACAAAATAACGCTCACATTGTCAGGCATTAAGGAGCTTCCCTGGCAAAGGGAATCTAGGGCAGAACAGAAGGTACAGATAGAATTTATAACGTGTGGGGCCTGCGGCAGACCCAGCCTCAGCCCTGGGAGGGAGGCTGAAAACAGCAGCATCCCCATATCAAAGCAGCCAGTCTCACCATTGCTCTCTGGTTGGTTCGATGTGCGTTTTCTCACCAGCCTGGTTTGCAGTCTTGGTGTTTTTAGTGTGATCTCTTTAATGTTAGCATTCAGCATCGCAAACCTGAGCAAACTTTGATGGGCGCCTTCTTCACACACATCTACACGCTCACCGGCCAGAGGCAACAGAAAAGTGTTTGCCGTTGGGCTGAAGGCAGCCTGAGCCAGTGTCCTGGATGCACTGCTGCTTTATCTGTACCAGTAATTACAGGAACAGAAAACAACGCTGGAAGGGCTCCCGTGTTTGCTCTCACATGTTTCCCATATTATCTGAACCGTGTCCCTTCAGGCAGCGTGGCATTTGGTTCTGGGGAAGTTTATCTTGTCAAGTATGTCTGTTCTTGGAGGGAGAAAAGCCAGGGCTTAGGAGGCTGACAGGCCTCAGTTGCATCTTGGCCTCCACCCCTCATGAGCTGCCTAACTTCCTGACTAACTCCTATGTTTCTCTGGATCTCAGTTTTCGTTTGCCCACTGTAGAAATGCCCCACCTCTGCAGGACTGCTGTGCAGACCAGGCGAGCTCTGATGGTCCGTACGTACATGGAGGCAGCAGCCCACCCTCGGCAACCTGCAGCAGTTCAGGGCAGGGGCATTTCCTTTCTGTCTTGACTTTCCCTTGACTTTCTTGATCCAAAGCCTGCCAGTCAGTGTCTAGGGGAAGAAATAATAATCTGGTTTGTCACTCACATTAATGTGAGATTCTGGTATGACACTCAGCTCCAGTGGGGCAAATCTAAGAAGCTATTGCTCAACAGCAGGGGTTTGCAAAGTGTGGTCCCTGGACCAGCAGCAGCATTGGCGTCACTTGGAAACCTGTTAGAATGCAGAGTCTCAGGCCTCGCCCCTGATTTATGGAATCTGAAACTCTGGGGTGGGCCCAGCCATCTGTTTTAATCAGACTTCCAGGTGATGTGCCTGTATGCTAATATCTGAGAGTCATTAGTCTCTGCGTCCTGTTTCTCAGGCCTGGTTGTCCCTTAGATTTCCCTGGGAGCATTCTCAAACACCTACACCACTTTCCCCCCACCGTCCCCACAGCATCTGAGTCAGTGAGTCTGCGGTGGAGCCCAGGGGTGGAGATTTTATTTTTAAGGCTCTGCCTGGGATTTCATGTTCAGCCAGGATTGAAAATTTCTGTCCAAACAGTTTCTGTCCCGGCCTCTGTCTATCCTTCCCCATTCCCCTTTTCTTCTCCTTTTTTCCTTGTCTTCCTTTATCTGTTCTTTGGGGTGGGAATTGGAATTGCGTGAAGAATTCTTTTGGAACAGGTGCTCAGAAGAGACGGGATGAGATGCTGCCCACAGGCCAGAGAAATTTCCATTGCCTTTATTGACCCCATTTCCTATAGCACTCTGATATCTTTTGATGGCAACCTTCTGATTTTAAATGTAACCCACAATCATGTGGAAGGTTTTATAGAAACGTAGAAAACTGTGATGGAGAAGATAGGGTTCTCTCATGACTCTGGTCTCTCACCCCCACAGATCCCATTAAATGTTAACATTTTGCTGTATTAGCATCCAGTCCTGCACCTATATGTTTTCTTAATATAGAATTAGGATTCTGTTGATATATATAGTTGCATATCTTGCTTTTTAAAAACCTAAGCTTATATTATGATAATGCATGATTTTGTTATTTTTTGTTTTATTGTATTTTTGAGAGAGAATCTCATTTTGTCACCCTCAGTAGAGTGCTGCAGAGTCATAGTTCACAGCAACCTCAAACTCTTGTGCTCAAGCAATCCTCTTGCCTCAGCCTCCAGAGTAGCTGGTTCTATAGGCACCCACCACCAGGCCTGGCTATTTTTAGAGATGGGGGTCTTGCTCTTGCTCAGGTTGGTTTTGAACTCCTGAGCTCAGGCAGTCCACCCACCTTGGCCTCCCAGAGTGCTGGATTACAGGCATGAACTATCGCACCCGGCCCCACATGATATTTTTAAATTTTCAAGGCCAGGCATCAGATTGTACCATGTGGGTTTATCATAATTAGCTCAGCCATTTTTTCCGGTTGATGTCATTCTTTTTTTCATGTCTATTTGTAAGTACAAATATTTCTGCGAAGAAATTTTTAATTGTTTTTCTGATTATTTCTTTAGGATATATTCCTAGAATTAGATTCACTAAGCCAAAAGTTATAAACATTTTAATGGTTCTTGTTCCTCAGAGCTAAATTTGTTGCCAGAAGGGTTGTGCCATCTTTACTCCCACTCTGAATGAGAGAGTGCCCACTCCCTTGTACTTTGGCTAACGTTTGGCTGTTACGTTATAAACCAAAACCAAGAAACAGTCCCATTTGTGAGTTTGCTGGGTCAAGTATTCCTGAACTTGCCCTCCAGCAGCTCTATGTGAACGTGGTCACAGATCCCTGAACCCGTGTGTCTTTTATCTTCCCTCATTCATCCTTGGTGTCTTGTTTATCTTTTGGTGTCTGAAAGCTGTAGTTTGGGGATTTTCGTCTTATCTTGGGATTTGAGACCATCTGGGTTTCTCAGCTCTGCTCTATTATAGTTCCACCTTCATTGTATCTGGGCTCTATCTCTAGTGCCTTTGTATCATTTAACCCAGTCACATCCCACAGACCAGTGCAGACCAGCGTGGCATTTAGGGCAACACCTGCAAGAGGCTCAGGGGACCCCTAAGAGGTGCTCTGGGATGTGGTGGCAAAAAACATACATAGCCCTGCAGTCAAAGTTAAATTACAGATCATCAAGGTGCATGTGGTCTATTATAGAAATTATACCCCACTCTTACCCATGACTGTACATACGTGTACACATGTGCATACATACATACCCACCCTGCACCACACGCAAACATACACACTTCCACATACACACTCAAGTGCACGTTTTCAGTACATCATGAAGGGAAGTCTTTTAGGACGTCTGACTGAAATTATCAGAGAGGCCATATTCTTGGCTTTCCTTGATAAATTATATTGGATTGAAGCACCTAATGATTTGTCATTGCAGACTTCCCTTTCACACTGAGTGCACATTACTTAGAGGAAGAAGTAGAGTACATCTCCAGTCTTAGATTTAACATTTTCCAGCCATCCCTGCTTGTCACAGTGGCAAAGCCATGCAAGGCAAAAACTTCAGATTTGGGGCCCTCCTAAGCGAAGCTCCGTGCTGGCAGGACGGTGGTGAGGGAGCAGACTCATCAGAGTTCTGAAGTGTCTGCTGGTGCCTTGGCATCCTTGGTGCCTGCTTTTGGGTGTGCATAGACATCTTCCTGCCAGCTTGAGTTCATCGTGCCTTTGTTTAGAGCAGGGTTCCTCAAACTGCAGCCCGTGGGCCGCATGAGGGGTTTGATTGTATTTGTTCTTGTTTTGTTTTTTTACTTCAAAATAAGGTGTGTGCAGTGTGTGTAGGAATTTGTTCGTAGTTTTTTTTTTTTTTTTTTAAATTATAGTCCAGCTCTCCAACGGTCTGAGGGACAGTGAATTGGCCCCCTGTTTAAAAAGTTTGAGGACACCTGGTTTAGAGCATCTGTGGCCCAGAACAATAATAGCAGAGGCCCCACTATTGGTGAATTCCAGAACTTGGCATTATTTAGGAGGTAGGAAAGCTCAGGAAGGACAAGGGGAGGAAGAAGCATTGAGCTCTTTTACTCTGGGGTCAAGGCCACAGATTTACTAATTTTCTTCTATTGTTTCTGAAGTGATTCTTCTATTTCTCTTTTTCAGTTTGGGAAGATCAGCTAACTAATGCTGCAGGAATGAAATTTTATCCCAAAGGCTCCTGGATGTGTTCTGCCCCATCCGTCTGTCCATCATTCCAGTAAAATATTAAGTGTTTAGTAGTGTTAGGCAACTACTACTAGAAAGTAGCCACTCATGGTTCGAGGGTTTCTAAAGCAGTAACATGAGGGATATGTGTTAGGTGGGGTATGTGTTAGGTGTCTGGAGGCCTAAGTGGTGGCCTGGTGCAGACTCCTTGGTATATACAGATTTTTTTTTTTTTTTTTTTCATTGAAACTGGACTTTGTGAAAAACACAGAGAGAATCAGCCAGTTATAAGGCCTCTTCTATTCAATGGCAGTGGTGACAGCAGATAAAATAGTCAAGGAGGCAGGCAAGTAAAATCTTCAACTGTGCATCAGGGAACTTCTAGGTCATAGATAGAACTGCCCAATCTGCTCCTTCTTCCAGACAATTCCTTTTATTACTTGATTATAAGTAAATAAAAAGGTGCTATCGTTACCTCATTTGGGGGATATGGTGGGCTGGATAATGGCCCTTACTGGCATCCTTTTAATCCCTGGAACCTATGAATTGTTACTTTATGTGGTAGGAGGGACTGGACAGAGATGGCCTCAGGAAACTAATGCTGGGGTTGGGGGGGCAGCGTCCCAGTACAGAAGCAATCGCAAATGTTTTGTCCTCATAGGTTTATTTTTACTTTTTAGACTACATGCTCTACTTTTTTGGTTTGGAAAATATAATCTCCACAGCAGACTGCACAGCAGTGAATTCCGTCCTTCATCACTTTAGCTTTGGAGGAATTTGTCACTACTTTGTTTAGTTCCCCGTTGTTATTAGACACTTGTAGTGTGCGAGGCTGTGTGCACAGCCAGCATTAAGAGCGGCCACAGAGATTGACTTTGCTACCTGCTCTGAGGCTCCTGTCCTCTCAGCCCTATGCGGGTCCCCGTAGTGGTTCGATTGCGCCTACAAATGTGATTCATATGTGCGTCTCCTGGGTAGGAGCGAGAGGTTAAGCTTCTAAAGAGATTTTCTGAAGTTTTAAGAAGAAGAAATACTCAGAGCATGGTTCTGTCAGCATGTGAGGACATTTAAAGGGAATATCTAATCATTATTTTAGTGTGTTCCCCTTATACAACTTGACATTGACACTACCACAAAATGTAAATTACACAGCCTCTGTGGGACCGCTAACCCTTCTTCCCCCTCAGCTACAAAGTCAGCGGAGGAATGAACGTGTGACCCAGTTAGATAACAATCGGGTAACTTACCCGAGTCATTTCTCTCTGCTGGCATTCAGTCTTCTTAACTACTTTCAAACTGATTATCTAAAAGTCCGATGTGGGCTGTTTCCCGAGATGTTCAGATTGGCCTCCTGAAGTCCAGTCTGCGGAGATGCACGAATGCTTTTATTCCTTGGACACACACGGTTTTCCTCAAATTGCACAGTTGTACTTTTGTCCTGATTTTTTCCTTCCGAAGGGAGGACCTGGGACTAGCAACAGGTGGTGCTGGCTGGGCGTTAGCCTCACCCATCCTGATAAGCATTAGGAAAACATAGCCAAATAAAACCCCTCTGTAGGCAAGTCGACTCAGGTTTGCCTGACCCAACCTATAACTTATTTAAAAGCTTAATTCTACTTGCAGCAACATCCAGAAATCAAAATGACACACTTATCATTACCGTTAATAGAGAAAACTGGCTCCAGAGCCTCTGGTTTTGGAGGACTTGAAACCCATTTCAGCTTGGAAATCTGCATGTTCGTGTCTAGTTATTATTAGCTAGGTTGGGTTGTAAATTAGAATCTGTTTTCCCTAACTACTTCAGTTCCCTTTTGGCCCTGTGGAAGATAAGCCATTTGGGGTCAAAAGCAATGTGCTCACATGACCAGCCTACAAAACAAAGTCAGCCTTAAAATCTGCCAGTTTAAACTGACTTGTAAATGTGGAGAAACTTGGCCAAGCAGAGGGATGTCTGCGGCCCAGGGAACAAACCAGCAATTCATCTGTGCCTGACGCATAATGAGCGCTCAAAAAATGCTCAGTGAGTGCCCTTCACCCAGAGTAGACCATGCGTCCCGAGGTGACATGTTTTTTAAACATTTCTTTCCTCCTGTTTTTTTTAATTTGAGACTCTTGGGCTTAATGTCATAAGAAATTTTAACTGAAATTGAATTTGAACAGGGCCTCCCATGCAGAGTTTGGTACTCCACTAAAAGTAACTCGACTTTAAAGGAAAACACATCCAGAAGGCTTTCAGAGTTATCCTCCTTAAAATGATCACCATCTTGTTTTCAACTAAGATCTATTCTGTGCAATCCTGTACCAGGTGCAGCCCTCTGGTTCCTTTCCTGGGGAGCTGGAGTAGCTGAAATGGGCATACATGAGATAACACTGACTGGGCTGGGAGAATCTTGGCTGCTTTTCTGATTAAGGCAAAGTGGAATTGGAGGTGAAATGAACTGAAGGTCTGGGTGTGTCATGAAAAAGCTAATAGAGAAACAGCCAGCCATTAAGGTCTGTGGACCTGTAGCGTCTAGCCTGCTGGGACCCAGTAACGGGCGACATTGCTTGACAATCATTATTGCTCGTCAGCAGGTGGGCAAGTCCTGAGGTCAGGTGTGGCTGGTAAGTTTGCTGAGAATGATAGTCCACTTGCTTCAGCTATGGCTCTCCAAGTCCACCCTTCGCCAGCTGTCCCTGCTTCTAATGGGGTCACTAAGCTGTAAAGAACCTTGAGATGGAGTGTAGGATGAGAACTGCAGCCACCGCTGTATGTACTAAATTAAGCCTCCCCAGTTCCTTCTTCTTCCTTCAAGAGGTGGTTGACACCTGGCATCTTGAGTCTTCTTCAGGTCAACGGGGGATACAGTTGGCCATTTATTTTCCTGTTACTTAATTAAGAAGACAGAGGAAAGAAACAGTAAATGGGGAGGAAGATCGAAGAGATTGTAACTCTCAGCCAGGAGAGGAAGGAAGAACCCTTTTTTATTACACATTGCCCCCCTTTTTGGGTGATATTTTAGAGAAACTCCCTCCCATCATATTATGCCAGACACATAAGTGCTCAGGAAATGGTCACTGAATGAATGAATGAATGCAAATCTCGATCACTAGGAACACAGCCTGAAGCCCCACTTGCTCCTTGCCGTGTTTAAACTTGCCACCAGGCAGGAGCACTGTGCACTTTATGTGTAAAGGGCTACAGCAAATTTAGTGAGTCCCTTGATAGATTAATTCTTGTGACTTCTAGAAACAAGGAAATAATGGATCTCAGTCCTGTGACCTCTTGAAATTGAAGAAAAAATAATTCAGCCCCATGTTAAAGAAATGTGCTGCATAGCGAGTGCAGCCTTGTGTGAGCAGTAAAGTCTGGGCTGCTGTGCTTTCCCCTTTCCTCTGTCCTGCTGTAGCCTCCTCCCCAGGACTCTGCTTCTCAGTTCCTCCTCATTTCCAGTGACCACCTCTTCCACAATATAGCTGTCACTGGAAATGCCACCAAAATCTCCATTTCCAGGCAGCCATTCCCATAACATCTCTTTCCCACTGATTTGCCCACCCCTTTACACCACAGCAACTTTTCAACCTGCGTGGAAATGTCCAGCCCACCATTTCTTCAGTCTGTCACAGTGGCTCTCCTTCCATCAGTCCCTGAGGAGGGAAGGGAGAAGGAGGTGAGGATGACTCTGATACAATAAAGATCATCGTCTGAGTCTATTTATGTTGCTGTAAAGGACATAGCTTTTATAAAGTCTGGTCATTTATAAAGAAAATAGGTGTATTTGGCTCATGGTTTTGCAGACTGTGTAAGGAGAATTGCCCTGCACTGCTCAGTTTGTGGTGAGAGCTGCAGACTGCTTGGATTCATGGCAGAAGGCCATGGGAAGCTGGTGTGTGCAGAGATTACATGGCAATCTAGGAAGCAAGAGATGTCTGGGAGGTGCCAGGCTCTTTGCAACAACCAGGTCTACCAGGAGGACTAGGACCACACCAGCCATTCAGGACACCTCTGCCCCTATGACCCAAAAACCTCCCACCAGGCCCCACCTCCAACACTGGGGATTGTATTTCAAATATGAGATTTGGATGTATCCAAACTATAGCAATCATATAGAAAATATACTTACCAACTAAGATCAGACTTTTAAAATTGGCTGAATAATAATCTCTATTTGCATTTAACATTGGGGCTAGATACATTTTTGTAGTGTTATGTATAGTATGCGGCATATAATTTTAAAAAATTTTTAAGTTGACATTTTAAAAAAGTAAGATAAAATTGTATGTATTTATTATGTACAACATCTTTTGAAGTAGATATGCATTGTGGAATGACTAAATCTAACTAATTAACATATGCCCTGCTTCATATGGCTACCTTTTTTTATGATGAGAATACTTTATATCGACTGTTAGTATTTTTCAAGAGTATAGTCTATTATTAACTGTAGCCAGCATTTTGTACAGTAAATCCCTTGAACTTATCCTCCTATCTAACTGAAATTTGGTATCCATTTACCAACATTCACTCCAGCCTTTAGTAAGTATCATTCTACTTTCTATTTTTATAAGATCACCTTTTTAGATTCCACACGTAAGTAAGACCGTGTAGTATTTGTCTTTTTATATCTGGCTTATTTCACTTAACGTAATGTCCTCCAGGTTCATTCATGTTGTCAAAAATTATAGGATGTGATTTTTTATGGTTTTTATGGTTGAATAGTAATCCATTGTATACCACATTTTCTTCATTCATTCATTCACTGATGGGCACTTAGGTTGATTCCATGTCTTGGCTATTGTGAATAATGCTGCAAATATTATAAGACAGCAGGTATCTCTTTGACATAACTTGGATATATATACCCACCAGTGGGATTGCTGCACCGTATGATAGTTCTATTTTAATTTCTTCAGGAACCTCCACACTGTTTTCCATAATGGCTGTACTAATTTGTACTTCTGCTGACAGTATACAAGGGTTCTCTTTTCTCCACATTCTCAACAACACTTAATCTTTTGTCTTTTTAGTAACACCATTCTGACAGGTGTGAGATGATGTGTCGTTGTGGTTTTACTTTGCATTTCCCTGATTATTAGTGATGTGGAGCACTTGTCACAGATCCATTGGCCATTTGCATCTCCTCTTCTGAGAAATGTCTATTCTGGTTCTTTGGCAGTTTTTAATGGAGTCATATGTTTTTTTTTTTGTTATTGAGTTGTTTGAGTTCCTCATATATTTTTGTTATTAACCCATTACCAGATGTGTAGTTTACAGATACTTTTTCCCCCATTTTGTTGGCTGTCTCTTCACTCTATTGAATGTGTCCTTTGCTGTGCAGAATTTTAGTGTAATCCCATTGGTCGATTTCTGCTTTCTTGCCTCTACTTGGGGGTCTAATTCAAAAAGACATTTCCTAGATCAAAGAAGTCTTAATATTTGCCTTTTTGGAGCCATAGCTCACCTTGATGAACCAGTGGTGATACTAACATTAATTTCCTAGAAAAGGCTACATGGAGACTTGGTAAATGCCTTCAAGTACTGTTGTCTGGCTGACTTCTATCCCCCAAATAGCAGAATGTGTTTAAAAAGGAAACCACTATAGTGCAAATGAATGAAGAGTTGAAAATAAATTCAAATGTTTTTAAGAAAATTACCCAGAATACACAGTACGGGTTTGAGAGAGGACTTTGGTCTTTGCTATTCTTCTAATAAGGTGAGCAGTTGTATCTTTCATCTCCCAATGATTAATATGCTAAATTAGCTATGGCTCACCTCTCAGCGACTTTGCAAGTATCTCTTCCCCTTCTCTTCTATAAATAATCAGGCTCTGCCCCAGTTTCATATTATAGCTATAAAATTAGCTTGGGGCTGGGCTGTTCGACATGACAGTGACTAGCCACTTGTGGCCATTGAGCACTGGGGGTGTGGCTATTCTGAGTGAGATGTGCTGTGAATATAAAGCACACACTGCGGTTTGAGCACCCCAGAAAGGGTTAAAAGTATCATAATAATTTTGAATTATTGGCTACATGCTTAAATTATAATATTTTGAAATTTAAAATATATTATTAAACTTACTTTTACTTTTTCTTTTTACTTCTATTAATGTGACTGCTAGAAAATTTTAAATTGCATATATGGTTTTTGCTTGTGGCTTATGTTATACTTCTGATGGACAGCTCTGTCCTAAAGTAAGTCATCGTTTTAATTTTGGGTTTATCACTCAAAACTTAAATGCACGTGTATATCCTAATTATGAAGATCACATTAGTATAATCCACTTTCTGTGATAAAATATTAATGGGCAGGTCTTCTAAGCAAATAATTAACCCTAGTGCTTAAATAGATTAATGTGTATTGAATCAAACAATATATTCTGATTGAATGTTTTCATCGATTTTCTAATGTAAACTTTTATTCATTTAGTACTTCCGTTTGAGGGAGGTTAGAATTTTGGAACCAGTCCACAGTTCGATTTCATATGCTTTACACTGCACCACTAATATTAACTCTTCTGAAGCTGTTACAAATGATGTGACATGCATCCTTTCTTAAAGTTAATTTGTGTCCTAAAAGTTGCCTTCTTTAGTCTAACTTTTTATCATGTTCTAAGTACTTAGTAATAAAAAATATCTAAGTAACATTCTCCCTAGTTAAGTAACTCAAACATTAATGTGAGAAATTTGGAATTCAAGAACTGAAGCTGACACATAGGTCATCGTCTCAGTGAGCGTTTGCTGAGGGGAAGAGGGGAAGGTGCGTAACACCGTTTCTGTGTTTCACATTGTTACATCCTTAGCAGAGTCAGAACTCCTGCTTTTCCACCCCCAAATGCCTCGATATAGACTGCTTGGATTCATGGCAGAAGGCCATGGGAAGCTGGTGTGTGCAGAGATTACATGGCAATCCAGGAAGCAAGAGATGGTGGTGTGTTCTAATGGCTACACTGAAGCTGCGCCGATGGGGACAATTCAAAACCAAGCTCCCAGGCGTGAGCCTCTCCTCCGTGTTCCCTCCTTCGGACCAGGTACCCGACAGCATTTTACACTCACACTAATCACAATGAAAGACAAACAAGACCAGGTCATTCTCTACTCCCTTAGCTTATTTAAATTTTACTTTGAACACTTTGTTTTCTAGCACTGAGTATTTCTCAGAACTCTTAACTGTACTTTTCTTGTACAGGATAAATACTGGTTTTGAATGATCAGAGTCACAAAGTCACTGTGAGAAAATTGAGCTTCAAACAGCTTCAGTCAGAGCCTTTTCTCCATAGTTCTCCAAGAGATAGAACAATAACCTATTCAGCTCAGGGCGAGGTTGCCCTCAGAATCTGACCTTCCACCCCTAAGGCTGTTAGGCCAGAAAGACATCATCATAATATTAATCAAGTTGCCAAGAGGTGGCAATGAACCATTTTTGGTCTCATGCTTTCCTGCTCTTCACCCTCAATGTTTTAGCTTTTCATAAGTCCAAGCAGTTTTAGATGAAAGGGCAACAACCACTCCCACATACTGAGATATTCTAAAGCCAGCAGCCTTCTTAGGAGGTCCATTCAGTAGCCCTTGCTCAGGATGGCGTCTCCAGAAAAGGGTAGTGAAGAACTTGCATGGATTTTTTTTTCCTCTTATTTTCTCTAATAGGACAATGTATGAGCCATGATTGTGAGAGATGCCTAAGAGATGCATATGGTTTTAAGCAGCTATATATGTTAATGGTGATTATACCTCTAATTGTAGTATCAAGCATATGGCCTGTGTTATGTTTCAGGCACTGTTGAAAAAGCTTTACACGCATGACATTTAATTTTATACCAGCCCTTTAAGGTGGATACATTCAGCTTGTTAATGAGGTACCTGAGCCACAGAGAAGCAGAACTTATTCAAAATCACAGCTACTAAGTGGCAAAGCTAGGATATAAAAGCAGGCCCTCTGCCTCCCCAAAGTTCTTAAGTCATAATGTCATGCAGAAGATCAAAATAATTTTGTCTGTGTAACCTAATATTTATGTTAGGTTTTAGTTTGGGGAGACTTGAATTTCCTGTTTCTAAATCCTGTTGAAAAGGCTCCTTTCCTTTCTCTCCATCCCCTATTAGAAACTCACCTAAACTTATTAGGGATCTTTGGACACAGATACAGTTATTTTATTCCCAGCTGTGATATAACTTAAACCTTTCCAAATATCAACATTATATTTGTGTGGTAGCAGCTAGCATAAAAAACATAAGCATACCTTTAATAGCTATTTTGAGTCTTTTAGCAGCTCTGTAACCTAAGCATTATTCGTCTCAGATTTGATTTGTTTTGTTTTTTTTCCCAAATGACTGTGCTGAGACTTAGTAAAGGTTGTGAGACTCAGTAAAGGTTGTGAGTATTCACACGGCTGGTAAATGGCAGGGGCAGCATTCAGCACTGCTGACTCCTGGTCTAGCACTCTTTCCCCCCTCATAAAATATACTTCCAAATAGAGACTAGAGAAGGCAATATGGGTTTGATGTTTTCTTTTAGTTAAGCAAAGAGTGCCCTAAGTAAAAGCCTCTCTGAGAACTGTGCAGACTACTGCAGAGTATCTTACGATGGTCAGGAATCTTAGAGACCATGGATCACTCTCCCACTGGATGCTGACCCCTGGCAGATGGTCTAATACCTCTCCACCCTTTCAGATACTGGCAGTTCTTTGCCCAGAAGCAAGACTTTCTCTATTGCCCTGCTCCTTTCCTGACTGTCAGCTATACTTTCAGCATCTTTCCTACTAAGTGCAAGTACCAGAATGAGGCCCAAACTCGAGCATGGGAACACTGCACCCCTTAAACTCTCTGGAGGTTGCGTTCGTGGCATTAGTAGGGAGGTTACACCAGGCTTGTGTCATTTATAGTCAGCTAGTGCCATCAATAATTTTTTTTTTTAATGTAAACTGCTGTTGTGCCAGGTCATCCCCATCCTGTTCTTGTGAGGTCCTTGAACCTAAATACAAAAACTTCTGTTTATGCCTTTTATGAATTTTATTCTTCACTCTGTTAGAATATTTTATTTATTTATTTATTTTTAGTAATTAATAGAAGATTTATTTAAGCAAGAACATATCCAGTCATCATTGCCAGACTTAATATGTAATGTTAAATGTCTGATCGTATTTTCCTTCCTGGATAAGTTTTTCTTTCCTATCCCTGTCAGTTTTGAAAACATAATGCCAGAAGATGAGGGGCCCAATTCCAACCACACCTCCTAACAATGAATTCTTGGGAGTGGGTCTAAAATTGGGATAGATATTTGCTGATCTTGCATAGGTCCAACGAATCAAGGCAGGATCTTCGATGAGCCCTCTGCAGTTGGGGTTGTTGTACTGAAGCAGGTACTCCCTTTTAAGCCAGGCTCTTATAGCTAACAGCTCGGCTTGTGCCTTCTGGGTTTCCGGAAATATGTTGTATTCGGCTGGGCCGAGGATTTGGGGCACAGTAGCAAGGGGAGACGGAACATACTTCGGGAACGACTTTGGAGGCGACAACGGGTTCGACATCTTGGCACGACACCACACCACCTGTTAGAATATTTTAAATTCCAACTTCTTTCAGTGACTATATGAGCCATTCCTCCTAGACTAGTGACTCAGAAGTGTGGTGAGCATGCCTTCAGGTGATATCCTGAATAGCAGATGAAATAGAAGGGCCAGGAGGTACTGAAAGGATGTCTAGGACAGTGTTAATACAAGAGTCTTACAATTGGCCTGCCAAAATGCACTGCAGTGATTCTCATTTCATCTAATCAAGTGAAAAAATGATACTACAGGTGGGTGGTGCCTGTGGCTCAGGGAGTAGGGTGCCGGCCCCATATACTGGAAGTGGTGGGTTCAAACCCAGCCTCAGCCAAAAAACTGCAATACAAAACAAAACAAAAAAAAAACAACAACAAAAGAAAAACTATAGGCCTTGTTTAAATCAAAGCACTTTTTTATCTGTATCAGTTCCCATTTCCAATTATCTTACCATCCCACCGAGGGCAGGGGGAAAGGTCTTGTTATTGATCACCTGCTAAGTGTTCTTAGTTCGTCTGATCAAAAATTGATTTCAGTGTTTGCTGCAGACTAACAACATACTTGAACTTGATCTTGAAGAGGGCTCCAAATTTGGTTCCCTTTGAACATAATACAGCATCACTCTCTAACATTTGTCTATGATTGCCAGCAGCAATATGAGGTTGCTTCTGCCTTATGGAGATTTAATTTCCTCAGAACCTGGAGACTTGAATTTCTTTTAGATGCCTGAACTGAGCAATCTTTTATTATTATCATCTCTTTTCTTACTTCAAACTTTACTTTCACCCTAGCAGTGTTTTCCAAACTCTTCCCCAAATGGAATTTATTGGCCCACAAACAACAAACAAGGAAAAAGATCTTGAACTCCTGGCCTCCAGCTGTCCTTCCACCTCAGCCTCCCCAGTAGGTGGGATCACAGAAGCAAACAAACAAAAACGAGGCTGAAAAAGAGTTGCCTACTTGTGATTCCTCAATGCCTGTTACACTGTTGACTCTGATCAGCCATGTTAACTTTTCTATTCGATTTTTTGTTGAAAATGAGTTTACATTTTACCTTTTTCTTCTCCCCAATTCTCAGTTCATGGAGGCTTTCCGAATAGTTTGTAGTATTCTGTTGTGTTCATGAGTCCTTCTGGTGGTCCAGATTAGGGAAATTTGACCTCATGAAGTTTATAAATTACATTAGCATTTCAAGAACAAATTACAAATTGCTATGGCTATGAAAAAATTCTTACTTAAAAAATATTTAGGTTGTGCTCCAATTAAGGAATCTATTCAGTTACCCAAAGTTGTACCCTAGAACAACTGCTTACACAGGACACTTAGTCCCCAGGAGGCCAGGAGAATCCCCCAAAGTGTCAGTGGCCTGGGTGAGACTGTTACATACTTTTGCTTTTCAAATGAATATACAAGGCACTGATTGTCCCCTTGACAGGCTTCTAAGTCGGTAGGCAGCTCCCAGAGCATAAGCTGGGGCTTAGGAAAAAACTGGAGCCCAGTAAGTGTTTGAGAAAAGTACATAAATGTGGTCTGTTCTGAGCCAAATGGTAGACATCTATACTGATGTTTTATTTATTTATTTATTCATTTTTATTTTTTTGAGATAGCATTTCACTGAGTCACCCTGGGGTTGGGTGTCGTGGAGTCACAGCTCACAGCAACCTCAAACTGTTGGGCTTAAGTGATCTTCTTGCCTCAGCCTCCCGAATAGCTGGGGCTACAGGTGCCCATCACAATGGCTGGCTTTTAGAGACAGGGTCTCCTCTTGCTCAAGCTGGTTTTGAACTCCTGAGCTCAAGCAATCTACCTGCCTCAGCCCCCCAGAGTGCTAGGATTACAGGCATGAGCCACCGCACTCTGTTTTATATTGATGTTTTAAAATGCTGGAGCAATTAGTTGTTTTTCCATATGCAGAAAGTCAATGGATCAACTTAAACAGATAGATGGTCAGCATATAAACGTAGGAACCCATAAAGTAAGTGAGTCAACACATATTAATTCTAAATTTTATTCAATGTACGATGTTAGGTGCTGGGGATGCAAAAGTGGTGTTAATTTTCAGAAAAAATTGTATGTTCAAATGTGATTTGATTTTTAAAAGTTAGCAATACGTTGGTAAGTCACTGTGAAGGAGAGCAAAATTTAACTCAACATACCAGTTCTTCTGGTGTTGCTCATGTTACATATTTGTGGTTCTGCCTATAGTAATTATTGATATATCTCTTGTAAATGTCTAACAAATCAAGAAGTAGCTGAAAGAATGAGTTCTTAACATTTTTGTGCATTTATGTGCCCGTTAAGTGGAAAGCAAGCTCAAAAAACTGTTTATTAAGATTTTACAGCTTTGTAGCCAGCACCTCCTGCCTGGAATTCCCTTTTACTTCGAAGCCACCTAGCTTTGCTGGAGTCCAGTGATCTCCACTTCTAGAGTTGAGAGAGAGCTCCTGGAAGTGGGCACCCCAGAGCAGGGTGTGTAAGTGGCTGGTGCAATGTGTGTGACTTGTGGTGCACCTGCTGCCCTGGTGGATTGTCCCCTGCTCCGGGAATGGAGCCACCTTTCCTTTGGTCCTCATTACGCTGCCCAAAAGCCGTGGTGGTTCTTTAAACTGGGCAGCCTGCCTAGCCTAGTGTTTCCACTTGTGAGCAGACAAGCCCAGCCTCCTGATACAAGAGGCAACACTGCTCAAACTCCCAGCTCTGCAGGGGTGTAGAGCTTCTCAGCTCCCACCCTGCAGATGAATAAGCCAAGGGAGAGAAAAGTCTTCTCACCCAACCCTGCTCGGCGGTAGGAAAGGCCAGTCCCTTTCCCGCACTCTGGCACGCTCTTACCATGCCCCCTTGTGTGCTAGAAGATTAAGTTTCCATCGAGGAAACTTCTGAAGCCCCCCCCCACAATGATCAGTCCAAACCCGACAGAAGTCAGATCCCATGCTTTCTTACAAAGCTACACCCCAGAGGAGGGTCACTGGGTTTGCCGTCCCTGCCTAGGGAGATACCACCATCAAACCTCACACGCACAAATTACGTTTTCTTTCATGTCTGACCTAAGACCTGATTAGTGCCACATGCTCTTCAGAAGTGGCACTTCCTAGGAGAAGTCACATCACCGGGGCCTTTGGTCTCCTGGCTGTGCTGTATACAGTCTTCCCCTGGCTCTTGACGATAAGCTGGGATCGGGTCGCCGGGGTGAGGTCAGCCCTAGTGGCGTGCTTCCAGGGACTTCTGCTTCCATTGAGAGAATACCCAGGCTTCCCGGGAGCTCTGGTTTCTCTTTAACTTATCATCTTTCAGGTTTATCAGAGTGGCTCTCACTTCAGTAACTCCAGCAGTGAGTTTCGCTGCCAGCGTCTCCTTGCCTGGCCTGAAGTGACCCCCTCTGTCCCCTCACACTTCCTTCATGTGGTGAGTCCCCACCTGATTCAGAGCCAAGGTAACAGATCTTTAGACATCTTGGGAAAGGGCCTGGCCAAGAACAGTGAAAAGGATTCTTCCCTGTTGGGTTGAGCGCCAGACACCACTGCTGCCTCCTTGAGACCTGGGCCTGCAACTCTTGCAGCCTCAGAAAAGGAAAACCCAGAAGAACCGTCTTAGTCATCTTCTGTCTCCAGAGCGGGACAGACCTATGAACAGTGGCCCCCAAGATGTGTGGCATAAAATGTCAAATAAGGCCAGGCATTTTGAATTTCTTTCAAGTCACTCAAGTTCAAATTCTTTACCGGACTGGACTTCCCGGAACAAGGTGGAGCTAATTCTTCCAATGACAGAACATGACAGAGGGTCTCATCTCTACCTATAGAAACATGTAGGCAAAAAGCTTTTCTACCTAAATGGAAATGGGAAACAATGGAAATGTTTAGACGTCTTTGTTAGTCCCTGTCATGCTCCAGAACTGAGCAGAGTGAATATTGGAGAGGCTTGTCCTACAATTCCTATAAGGCATGTTTTAATCTAGACAGTTCAACAGAGTGTTTGCAGTTTGGCCCACACCCACAGTCTCTGCTGACTCACTAACTTTCTCTTTCCCTTGACCTGGTTGCTCCCCGGCTTGAATCTTAGTATCATGAACACGTCTGACTTTCCTTCTCTTCTTTGGCGTGGAGTAAGCTTCAGCTCAGCTCCTGGTTTGCCTTCTCTCTCGCCATGAAGTTAGATGAATGTCTTGCTCCTTTTTTCAATTTTTCTTCCCCCTTAGAGCAGCTTACTGAGTTGAGAGCAGATCGTCAAAGGTAGCAGCCAGGGCTCAAGTGCTCATCTGCAAACCAGCTGGCCAGTATTCACTGCACACTGGCTCTGAGCATCTATTTCTCCACACCTATTCTGCCAGCCCTCAGTTGCCACCAAAAATACCTAGCCCAATTGACTATGTGAAAGAAAAGAAAAACCAAGTTTCTGCTAGTCTCAAATTGTGATGGGGTTACCTCAAGGCTGAAATCAGGAATTCCAAAACCCTTTGACCAGCAGCCAGAAAGAGCCGGGAGGAACCCTAGGCCGGAGGAGGTGGGTGGCCTCCTTTCCCAGCTGGACTCCCCTAGTCCCCCCCCTTCTAATAGGTCTGCTGTTCCAGGAAGGTTGCATCCGCCTAGGTCGCCACCCTCCAACCCCCAGCACTGGGAGGAGCCTGTGACTGGCATTGTGCCATAGGCAATAACCTTAAAGTGCAACTCTGTGTTGAAAATGAAAAGGAAACAGTGAATACAGATCTACACTTAGTTCTTAAAGACGCGGACTATTTAACTGGGGAAGAGGAACAAAGCATACATTCCCAAGAAAACCAGGCTTTAAAATACTCTCTAACAAAAAACAAACAAACAAAAAAAGATAAAGAATGTTTTGTGGTGAACAACAGTCCCAAACAATGTGAAATGTTAAATGCTACTCTCCCTCGTGGAAAGGGTCGGATGTGCTGAGCCCTGCATGCAACAACTTTTTGTGACTCTGTTTACCCAGTTGTGAAACTCTTTCTCCAAGTCACATCTCTCTATCCGAGCTCCAAAGACCCGACGTCGGGAAACACTCTTCCCAGGGAATGTTGGACCTTCCCCATAGCATGGGGACAAATGGAGTGGACAGAGGCACTCACTGCTGTCTGTCTGATCGTTCCTGGTTTGGGAATCCTCAGCTGCTCTGGTTGAGCCATCTAACACTGTACAGTGGTTTCTTGGACCCCACCTGCAACAGCGTACCTACATGGGAAGCCCAGCCCTTCCCCACCCTGGATTTGGGTCCTTGGTTTTGCCATCTTCTCTGCTGCAGGATCTTGTCCTCTGGAGGATGGTCTCCCCATGGGACCCACCTCCTTTCTGCTGTCTCTGGAGGTTGTGTTATCCGCCTTCTCTTTCTGCATCTCATTTGGCCTCTGCATGTTGTTCTGGTGCCCAGGGTGACAGTCTGCTGCTTATCCCCTTGGTAAACCTGCATCGCCCATCAGTGCTATGGCAACCTGAGCTGCTTGCTCATGGGTGGGAGGGAACCTTCCCTCTCCAAACCACAGACCATTTAACTGAGCTCTTGTAGCACTTCAAAATAGTTTCTGGAGTGCTGTATTGTTTTTTGATAATAATTTTTTAAAAAACCATGAGCTTTGTCTTTTTTGTAAAGAGTAGTTTGATTTCCTCTCTCTCATATTTTCTCAAAGGGCAGAAAGAGAGCAGTTTCCAGTGTAGGTAACACCAAGAAAACATTCCAAGGGAATTGTGTAGCACTTGGTGCTGATTTCCAGTTTCCGTGTAGGGTTCACCTTCGTCACCTGCTGAAATCCGCAAGCTGATAGGGTTGGGATTGAAGAAGATGTTCCACTCAAGCCAATGTCACTGTAGGTATGCACTGGGCATTCAGACCAGTGAGAATGAAAATGAGGTTGCCTTATTTACTGGATCATGTGAGGCCTTTGGATTTTGTGCATTTCCCAGGGGGAAGACTTGCTTCATCACAGACTGGGAAAGGTAAAGCCCCATGCAGCTAGAAATCTGCAAAGGCAGCTCTGGGAAAGTCTTTGGGTTTTATTGTTTGGGGTGTTTGGCTCTAGCATAGACAGCCCTCCTAAATGATGCAATACTTTCCTTGAAAGATGGGAAATTATTGGCAAGATGAGAAGCAAAGAACCTGTAAAATGAGTTCACAGGTGCTGATGTGATGTGAGTGCAAGTTTGTGTGAACTCAGGGTAGGGCCTGCAATCAAGGAGGTGTGGCTACTATCCCTCCCTTCTCTTGCTCTATGGTGGAGCTGGTTGTGACCTACTAACATAGTGGCCTTTGACTGTCTATGTCAAACCCTTCCTCTGCACCGTGTCAGACTGACCTGTTAAACTCATTGTTCAAGATTCTTTTGTGGCCGTTCCACCTATCTATAGTAAACCACCCCAAAACTTGGTAGCTGAAAATAATAATTTATGCTGATACCTTATCTCCAGTGTTTCTCTGGGCTGCCTGGACTCAGCTGGGGACCCTCTGGTGGTCACACTGAGTGTTGACTGGGCCTGCAGCCATCTGAAGCAGCCTCTTGATGGTGCAGATGTCATCTGTGATGGCCTCTTATTATAGAGGCTGTCAGCTCAGCTGGGGCTGGGGTGGCGACGCCTAGATGTGGCCTCTCCATATAGTGTTGCCTTTTCCCAGCTGGGGGTACTGGGAGAGGGGACTTCCCAAGAGCCAAGTGGAAGTCCCAGAGTCACATTCTGTGAGTCAAGCAAGTCACTGGTACCTGGTCAAATCCAAGGGATTTCCCTCCACCTCTCAATGGGAATTGGAAGAAAACACTGCAGGGGAGATTTTGGGATGGAGAGATGGCTGAGACAATGCCATCTTTGGTCAATGGCATCTGCTTGTCACTGACCTCTAGCTGAAAGCTTCAGCATCAAAACAAAGCCACAAGGGCCTTTGGGTTCCAAAAGGGGCATATCAAATATGTGTCTCGATCCAAAATGAAAATAGCTTTGTTGAGTTCTAATGGGGAAAAGGTAGAGATTTAACACTTAGATTTTAAACTTGTTGGGTAGAAAAATGCCAAAGAGAAATTTGATGCTGCTTTTCAGCCACCAAAATCCTGCCCTATTGACTTCCGCAAGAAGCATGAGAAGCTGAGACAACTTGCTCATTTTCGTCCCTTACACGTACTCTATGTGTTTAGATAACTCAGCGTGTGTTCACACACGTGCCCTCACTTCATGTTGTGATCGGCATGGCTCAGATGGGTAAACTGAGGCTCAGAGAGGCCCTGCTTTCCCTAGTGGTTGGCACAGCTAGGGCTGGCACTGCTCTTCTTTGCAAGGCTCGGATGCCTTCCCCTCTTGTGGAAATACGAAACTGGCTTTCTGTGCCTCCCTGTCCTTGCACAAGTGGCATTCTTCAACTCCTAACTCCCCCTCAGCCTCAGGACACACCCCAGCCAGCTGGGCAGGGTCTCCTGACTGCACCCATCCTCCTCTCCCCCACAGGAAAGTTCAGTCTTTGTTTCTTCCATTCAACTATAAACCCTCTGTGTCTCTTCCCTGCTGTACATGTGAATTATTATCAAATGTTAATTCATTCTTGAGAAATCGCTTCTGTACCTCTCTCCCCTTACCTGAGACCTGACCTGTAAATCTATCCTGGCAGGCCTCAAGCCACTGCTGCTCTCTCCACGAAGCTCTTCAGGAAGATAGATCCTCCACAAACCAGCACTAAAATCTTGCCAGGGATTTGATAGTGAGTTCAAAAGTAAAAATTGTTGTGAGTAAATGAGAAAGCTTTATGATAAAGACTTGAAAGAAGGCAAAGCTGGAACTTTTCAGCTGTTAGATTTAAGCCAGATCTGTTTTCATCATGAATGTAGGGAATTCTTGATAACTGCTAGTTGCCATAAATCATTTTTTAACTGTCATGTTTTATGTAGGTACATATATAAAATTAAAAAATGACAGGCCGTCTTAGTCACATATTCTTGAATCTGCACCCCATCTGGCCAGGTGGGAGCTTGTTATAATGTCGTGTCTGGATCAGCAATGACAGTGTTAGATGCTAGGTTAGGTAACAACTCACACAGCAGAGACTAATTGTAACGTCCAGTCGGATTGTGCCTTCTGCATTCTGACACAACATTGTCCCTGACATTGTGCGTCCACACCTTCATTTCTCTATGTGAACAGAAGGTTCCACACATAAATAAAGCTGATAGGAAGAACTGACTGCATTAAATAAAGTTCAGCGGGCTTGTTTTTAATGCACTATGATCTATAGAAGATCTGCAAAAATAGGGATGCTTCCCGGAGGGACGTGTCATCCCTCTCCTCCTCAATCTACTGGTGTTTCTTTCTCATTACTGTAGTGCTTCTGGAGCGCACACACAAACAGGGGAGCACAATCTGACTACTTATCGCGAGGTGCCTCAGAGCATCTGAAAGTGGTGGTTTTAACAAATTAAAACCCTGTGTGCGTTTTCAGTGAGAAGGAGAAGACAACGTTACCCAAACTGGTTTCACCACAAACCCAGCCCTTTGCTATCCCCTCCCCAGGTACTTCCAGGGAGGGAGGCTTTAATCCTCTTGGAACTTCACAGTGAGGTGACTTGTGGAGCAAACACAACACACACAAGGTCAAGATTCACTTCTTGGTTATACAGTGTTCCTCCTGAATGGCTTGGAGCAAAGTTTAAAAATCTCTCTGACACTTGGTTTTCTCCCTAGTCAGAAGAGAGAAAGTAACAATGACGTATATCTCGTGGAGTTGTGATTATTAATAAATAACATGGGGGAAGAGCCTTGCATATAACCTAGTTACAGTTTCTTAAGTGACTTCAGGGTCGTAGTCAAATTAGATATGTTAGTAAGTGGGACAAAGAAATTAGATGGCAGGTTGTTCTTTGTGAAGCTTTGCTCCTTTAAGGCACGGTTTTCCGTTTTTAACCAAAATTTCTGGTTATTTTCAATGAAGTTTTTTTTTTTTTTTTTTTTTTTTTTAGGCAGAGTCTTACTGTGTCACCCTGTGTAGAGTGCTATGGTGTCACAGCTCACAGCAACCTCAAACTCTTGGGCTTAAGCAATTCTCTTGCCTCAGCCTCCCAAGTAGCTGGGACTACAGGCACCTGCCACAACACCAGCTATTTTTTGTTGCAGTTGTCATTGTTATTTAGCAGGCCTGGGCCAGTTTCGAGCCCGCCGGCCCGCCATAACCACTGTGCTACGGGTGCTAAGCTGTCAATGAAGTTTTTTAAAATATAAAACTCGGGAAAGCAGGGATGTTTCTCATTATCTTTGTATCTACCTAAGTACTAGTTAATAAATATTTATTACATTTACTTGAAAATTTTTATGTGAAAAAAACCTTACTGTCTGTACTTAACGCAGTAATGAACTATGTGTCATCTGTTAAATGATAGAGAATGTTAATGTATTTTAGCAACAACAACAAAGACATAGCGACATACAGTGGACTCTCCCTATTCTCACTATAAATTCACTGTGAACACTGAGCCATTGTTCCTAAGGGAAATGCAGACCTAGGTGCCTGTAAGCCTCTGGTCAAAACACTTTTGTCAACTGATAGCATAAACTTGTCTTATGGGTGCTTCTGTTGAAAGATCTCTTCTTTAATACTTGTTATCGATTAATTGACATTGAACTCTCAGCCAATGGGACATCACTCATGCCTGAATGAAGCTTATCTGACAGGTAGTTTCTCCATAAAGCACATCACAGCCATACTATGTTTGGGGTCTGTGTTAAGCAGTGAAATCATGAAAAAAGAACAGAAACATGAAAAACTGTGACACTAATTAGACTGAGGAAAAGCCACTTCTTTATGGGATGAGAGCTGAAGAGAAAGCAGGGTATCCCCTTGTTTGACCTCAGCTGGGAACGTGTTCATCCGGCTCTCTCATTTTTCACCCATCGGTGTATTCCATGAATGACAACAAAAGTGCTGTGAGCATTGACTTGGGGGTTACAAATAAATTTTATTGACTAGGCCATTTACAGGTGTGGAACCCTTAAATAATGAAGTATCAATTGTACTGTTTATCAAAATTAAATATAATAGCATACAGGGAGTTTCTGTTTCCCTGTAACAAAGTTACATTTCCCCATCCATCGAACTGTATTGATGTTACTTAATTAATAATACAGCCTTCTGATTTGGTGTTAATTACTGATGACCACCCAGTGTGTTGGTACAGGGAAGGGAGAGTGGAAGGGGTTGGCTGCTCCCCCACCCCCTGGCCTTGCTGCTGGTGTGCATTCACTTTTCTCCTTTGTCCGAGCTCACCCTTCAAGCTGCATCACGTTGTTACTCTGACTTAGAAGTTCTTGCCAAAAAAATTAAATAAATAAACAGGTTGTTTTTTAGTTGCTGGTGTTGCTTGGGTGGTAGGGAACTGGTGAAGAGGAGCTGTTCCCCAATGTGTGGGGTGGAAAGTGGGTGTCAGGGAGCCCGTGGGTCGAGGGCCAGTTCCCCAGGAAGAGGATCAGAGTAGCAATTAACGAACAGTCCAACTCAAATTAGGCCTCACAAAGCAAATTACTGTGATTAGGGGAGAATTTCTTCTTGTCTGTCCTCACAGTGTGCTGGCTGCCTGAGGAGATGCTGCTGTGGCAATGCCAGGTGTTACCAAGTGCACACAAAGGCCCCCACTTGCCTGGCCCTGGCTCAGCCTGTGACTCTGAGTTCCAGGGCTGGCCTGTAGTTAGCAATTGTCAGCAGCAGCACACCCCGTGGGTGGGGACAGGCAGAAAAAGGGGGCAAGAGGACCATGTGTTTCAATTTAGCAATAGTTCATGCATTGTTAACACAGTGCAGCCCTGCTGTGGCCTTTTTTTTTTTTTTTTTTAAGTTCCTATGAGAGCTCTTTTTTCCCTGGTAGTAACACAGTAAGGAGAGGTGGGTATCTGGATCTCACAGTAATACTGCTTTATTGGGAGATTTAACCAGCGGTGCACTACTGAAAGTAACTGTGGTTGCTGCATGTTGGTCATTGCTATTAGTTACCAAAGATGTTCTGTGGTCAAGTGCTTTTCTAAATGCTTCATGCATGTTAGCCCATTTCATCCTTCCCCTCCACCCCAGTAGTCCCTACTGTTAGGCGCTCTTATTATACCCATCTTACAGGTAAGGAAAACTAGGCATACCATGGTTAAATTGAAAGTAAGCCCATGGTTACAGCTAGTAGGGGTCTCTATTCCTGGCTGCTACTAATTCCATTGAATTAATGCAGCACCCTCAGTTTAACACTCCTGGTTCTCAGGATTCTGGATTCTGGATTCAAAAGTTGCACATCTGTATTATGCATGTACTTTCACAGCAGCTCACACCCAGGGCCTCAAGAGATGGAAAAGTGTACCTGGCAGCCCTCCGTCCTCCAGTCTGGGCGAGTAGAACAGCCAGGAGCAGGCAGGAAAGGGCAAGACCTCCCCAACCCCTCAGGGGTATAACATGATCTGTGAATCCAAGTCTGTGGGAGAGATTGGAGAAGGGAACTAGATTGTCAGGGGAAGACAGGAAACATGGGGAAAGGTGTCTTTAAACAAGTGGCATTGAGATAGGTCTGTGTCCAACCTTTTTTCTTTTCTCCTATACATCAGAAGAGAAAGAGTTGTCTTAGGCCACACATTAATTATACAAACACTAATGAAGGCTGATCAGCAAAAAAAAGTCTGTGCATAATTTTCATGATGTCCAACACCACAGATAAGCAAAAAGTCCTCACGAAATCAGCATATGGCCCGCAAGCTGCAGGTTGGGCACCCCTAGTCTAGAACATGTTTCCCAAGAGACTATCATTGGACTCAAGCACTAGCCAGAGCCTCGCCTCGCCTCTCCTCTCCTCTCCTCTCCTCTCCTCTCCTCTCCTCTCCTCTCCTCTCCTCTCCTCTCCTCTCCTCTCCTCTCCTCTCCCCCCCTCCCCTCCCCTCCCCTCCCCTCCCCTCCTCTCCTCTCCTCTCCTCTCCTCTCCTCTCCAGTCAGCACCCCATTGTGGGAACCCCAGAGGGTAAGTGAGGGATCACAGTCCTTGAGCAAGTGAGGTCTAGATGTTTCTCTGTGACCTTGGGTGCCGTAGTTCACTTGGGCACATGCACACGCCACGCTCAGCACCTACCCTCCCTCTGCCCTAAAAGTTAACCTTCCTTGACCTTCCCTTAATAAAAAGAAGGGGGGAAACCTTCAACATGGAAGGTTTGGAAGTGGAAAACACTCAGAAGAGTCTTTGAATTTAGGCCTACATTTACGTTCTTTATGACTTTCATGTTAGGGGTTTTGTTTGCTTGGATTTTTTTTTTTTTTTTTTTTTTTCCCCGCTTTTTGGTTTTGAATTTTGAAGCACCGTGATTCAAACCACAGATTCTACCTTGCATCTTAAGCCCCTGCAACAAGTTGTGGCCATGAGTGAGGTATGAATGATGTGAATGGCCCAGTTGCTGGATGCTGGGTTTCTTGTTGGTTAGCTGCCCTGGGCTGGGCTTTTCTGTCCTGGGTCCTCTTGAATGTGCTCGGTGAGGACACAATACCATACTTGTGAGGAGGGGCTGGCAGCTGAGTGTGTTTCGTATTCAGGCTGTTTCCCTCTTCTCTCCATATGTCCCATCTCTGCTACTTCCCCAGAGAGAGAGTTTCTCACTCTCCAGAGAAATTGAAAAATGGCTGTAATAGAGTCATAAACTCAGACCCCACGACTGTTGAAGGTAGTGAGTTTACAGGCAATCCATGTTAGCATTCCTGTGTGATTTAGTCTTTAGCTTCTTTGCTATCCTGTTGCAGGGGGGAAAAAGAGTATTAATAACTTGCCATGCAAAAAATTTGACATGGCTATAGAAATAATTCTTCACTGCATGTTTTTTTTTCCTAGTGGCCTCCCGCTGCTAAAGTAAATGAGTAATATTTTAAAGTATCATTCTTTAACGTCAAAATATTTTCTTTAATTTGATTTTCTCTCTTGCTTTTGTCTTCATATGAGAATAAAACCATCTAAAAATAACTGTGATAATTCTTTACATAGAGGTTTTCCAGTAGGTGCCAAGAAATATACAGATCCTGTGATGGGTGAATTGACCCTTCCTTGGGCTCTAGGGAAGAGAGGAGGGTGCCAGCAGAGCTTTAGGGGTGCCTGCTTTCCTCTCAAGATCTTACGCACTTAACTGCCTACACCTTATTATTTTGCATCAAGTTCTTTTATTATACTCTTTTATATACAGGAAGAAGGCAGCGTTTAGGATGCTTTTCTCTGCAAGAAACAGGAAACCCACATCAAAGTACTTTAGCAGTAAAGAAAATTTATTGGCCTACATTGCTGAAAAATCAAAAGCGGATGGTTTCAGGTTAGGCTTGATCTAGCCACTCCACAGTGTTATAACAGATCCAGTTTCTTTCCTTCTACTGGCTCTGCTTCTGTAGCGGTTGTCTTCAAACCAATAGTGGGTCCCTTCAGCTCAGAAGGCGACAGGCAGCAGCTTTGGAGGTTATATAGTTTAGTGTTATATAGTTTAGTGTTCATATCCAGAGGGGAAAGTCTCAAAGTCTTTGTCTTTCCCTTTTCTGAAATGTCTTACTTAGGTCATTGGAGAACACAGTGCATTGATTGGCTCAGCCCAGGTCACATGATCCATATTTACAGTTGGGGATGGTGTTACCTTCCCCAGAACCCTGAAGATCTCTGGATATTTATGAGAAGGGAGGGGGGAGGTAGTGCTGGAAAAGCAGCCAGTGGGTACTAAGTGTACATATAGCTTATCAGTCCCCCAACTGTAAGCAAAATAATATGCCTTTTTTATGTTTTGGGTGTTTTAATTGGTTAATATGGGTGCTAGAAATATGTTGTTGAAAGCAGAGCCTTACATATTTTTCCTTCCAATCCCCTGGTTCCAATTCTTTCTCTTCTTGGCTGTAAGACTAGACACATAGGAAAAGAGTTTTTTGGAGGTGAGTTCAGATCACTGAGAGCTCTTACTGTTGTCCCAGGCCCTAAAATGGGAGAAGGGGAGGGGAGACATTACCCTTTCGATAAAATACAATTTAAGAAAAGAATTTTTATTCCTTGGATCATTGTTCATCGATAAGCTTAATAAAGCTAAAATGTGATTTAAAAAAATATCCCCTACCTAATTTGTTAATCTCCCACAATTTGAACTTTCCTGTTCATAACTCTCTCTTTTTTTAATTAAAAAAAAAATTGTTTTTGATGTAAAATAAACCATCATCTAATTTTCAGCTTCTGCATAGGTATGAGTTTCCTGTTACTGACTTTACATGAAATACAGCAAGCTTTTCTAATTTATAAGCTTAATTGGTTGTCATTTTTCTTTCTCTTTTTTTCTCAGCAATGTTTTCCTCAGTTATACCTTTCATTGTTGTTTCTGTCCCAGTTGTTCTCATTTGCTTTACAGGCCATCCTGTCATTCCATTTGTATCAGACTGGAGTTTTTATTCATTGTCCTCCATCCTTAAGTAAAGCACATAGACAGCTCTCAGAAGGGGAGAGGATTTTTGCAAGTTATACTTCTGACAAAGGTCTAATAACCAGAATCCACAGAGACCTCAAACTTATTACTAAGCAAAAAACAAGTGATCCCATTTCATTGTGGGCAAGAGACATGAACAGAAGCTTCTCAAGACGGGCACACGGTCTACAGACACATGAAAGAATGCTCATCATCTTTAATCATCGGAGAAATGCAAAAATTACTCTGAGATACCATCTCTCTTTTTTTTAATAGAAATTTTAAAGTCCTTTAATGCTGGAGCTTTACCATGTTTTTCTTTCTCTCTCTCTCTTTCCCGCCCTCCCTTTCTTTCTCTCTTTTCCTGTCCCGCATCCTTAATCAAATTTATTTATCTTCCTTCCTTCCTTCCTTCCTTCCTTCCTTCCTTCCTTCCTTCCTTCCTTCCTTCCTTCCTTTCTTATTAGTAAAGAAAATCTTTCATATTCTCTTTTCAGCGGACAGTTTGCAGTGGTGAAGAAATGCCGTGAGAAAAGCACTGGTCTACAGTATGCTGCCAAGTTCATCAAGAAGAGGAGGACGAAGTCCAGCCGGCGGGGCGTGAGCCGAGAGGACATCGAGCGGGAGGTCAGCATCCTGAAAGAGATCCAGCATCCCAACGTCATCACCCTGCACGAGGTGTACGAGAACAAGACAGACGTCATTCTCATCCTGGAACTGTGAGTGCTGTCTGGGACGGGCGGGGACAGGGTGTGGACCCACAGCTTCCTTCCAGCTGGACGACACTGTCCGCCTCTGGGATTGGTTCTGCCGTGCCCTGCTTGACAACAACGCTGTGCTGCTGATAACCAGCTTCGATTATCTAGAATAAACTCTGAAGAGTAGCTTCCATCACTGGGGTTCCACCTATTGGCAAGAAGCTCCCTCACACTTAGGATTCACCACTACCTGGGTTCATCTTTCTTTGTCCTGAGCTCATGTATTTTCCGAGTTTGCGATTAAGATTCAAACATATGACCTTCTCCCCTTGCACTCAATTCCAGCCCTCCCTCTGCTTTTCTTCTCATCTTACATACATGCATACACCCCAGGTTTAACTGTTGGAACTATCAATGCTAATTATCTGAATGGGTAAACTTTGGGCCAGGATCACTCAGATGTGATCATAGGACTTGTTTTTAAAGCGAGTTGTTTTCTTAGGCAAGCCCTGCCCATCAGATGACATTACGGGAAACCGATTGTGGCACATAGTTCTGTGGCCTTTCTCATCTCCATCTCCTGTCCCAGTTTTCTTGCCTGAGTGTGCTGAGTGGGGCCCCAGCCCTCATGGCCCAGTCCAGCAGCTCATGCTGGCAGGAGAGGAGAGGAAGCCAACCAAGGGTGCACAGCTGTCTCTAGGCTTTGTGGGTGAAGGAGTGACATTAGTGTCCCGAGGGAGAAGGGATGGATGGAGCAAAAGGAGATTTATGGACAAACAGATCTGGGTGGCTCTTAGCTATAAGAGGCCCCATTTACTATCTAGGAGCCTCTTGAGTTCAGCCTTTCCTTTTTGCCAGCCCAATAGCCCCTCTTCTTTGTAAATTTCTTAGGGGTAAGAGGTGACTTTTAAGACCAGAGGAGAAGGAAATGAAAGGTTTGCAGAGTGGCCAGGAGCTCCCCTGAAGTTACCTGAGCTTTGCAAACACAAGGGTCTGTGGTTTCCACAGCATCTTGTCTTATCCCTGGGATTAGGGCACATTCTTTTGTGAGTCTCAGACACAGATTTCTTAACAACGAAATGGGATTTATATTTGTTTATATCTCAAAAGGGCTTTGGGGAGATAAATGAGATAAAGATTTTAAAATAGCACAGTGCTAGCTCGTAGATGCATTCGATACGCGTGTCCTTCCTTCCTTTCCTCCAGCCCTCTTCCTTCCCTTCCTCCCTTTCTTTCCCTCTTCCTTTAAAAGCCTGCAGTGCTCAATCTTGGCAGTAGTGACATTTTGGGCTGGATCACTCTTCATTCGGGTGGCTGTCCTGTGCCTTGTGGGATGTTTAGCAGTATCCCTGGTCTCTCCCACGCTGTTCTGACAGCCAAAAATGAGTCCAGACATTGCCACATGTCCTACAGGGGCAGCATCTCCTCCCCACCTCCAACTCCAGCTTTAAGGGAAGAGCAGGCTTTTAAGGGGCTAAGGGATTAAAGGACCAGCTTAGGTTACAACAGAGGAAAAGGCAGGAATCATGGCGTAATCCTCATTGTGGCTTTATATGGCAGCTGGGCGACGACTGCAGGCTACAGTAAAGAATAGGGACTCAATTTCAGGGATCAAAAAGTAAATCCTTTTCTTTCCATAAGCCTAAATTTCCTTCTTTAAGAAGCAAAGAATCTAAAGTGTTCAGAAAAAGAAACAACAAAGCACAACTATTTTGCTTATTTAGAGAGTTCTAGGTTGTGCCTACTGACTCACAAATGCCACTTATCTGTCTTCTTTTCATGTTGGAATATGCAGACTGCCCCCCTCATACCTGCCTGTCCCCTTCATACCTGCCTGCATGCAGATGTTCTGGATTCAACTTATGCAGACTGACCCCACTTTGTAGACAGTTCCCATTAGTTGCATTTTCCCTGTGTATATTTGGGTGGTGTACAATTTTTTTTCTTTACCCTTTGATTTCTAAACTATTTTAATTTACTGTATAGTTCACTGTGGAGTTGGAGGAGGGTGTGTTGTTCTAAGAAAGTTAACTCATATAGATCCTGTAACCATCACCCGAATCAGGATATGGAAGTTTCCACATATCAAATATTCCAATATCCACTGTACTGTTTCTTTATAGTCACACTCACCTTCTATCCGCAGCCCCTAACAGCCACTGAGCCAGTTTTTGTCTTTTAAAAACTGTCCTGTGTATAGAATCATACAGTATAGAACCTTTTGAAACTATCTTCTTTTTGCATAATGCCTTGGAGATTTGCCTATGGCTATGCAGTCCTTTCCACTGCAGAATAGTGTTCCATCCCATGGATGTCTGTTTATCCATTTTCTCACTGAAGGATATTTGAGTTGTTTCTAGAATTTGGCGATCATTAATAAACAAACATTCACTTACAGAAAATGAATACACATCTTTATTTTTTCTGGGGATTCCTGGGTTGTGTGGCAAGTATGTGCTTACCCGCATAAGAAACTACCAAATGGTTTTCTAAAGTGGCTGTACCATTTTACTGTCCCTCCAGCAATGGGTGGGACTTCTAGTTCCTCTACCAGCATTTGACTTGTCAGTATTTTTTTTTTTAACTGCGGGCATTCTTATAAGTGTATACTGGCATCTTGCTTTAACACTTTTAACCTTGCATGAAAGCTGAGCTCACTCACTAGGAGCAGCTGTTTGAGGGAGTGGGCAGAGGTGTCTGAGGAGATGAATTAGAATGTCCCTGGTTATTTACTCTTCACAAACTCAAGCATCTCCTGTGAGCTAATTGTCCTTGCCTCTGCTCCTGCCAGGCACATTGGGGGTTACGATGGTTGTTTTTATCTGTCAACTTGATTGGCCCATGAGGTGCCCAGATATTCAGTCAAACATTACTTTGGGTGTTTCTGGACGAGATAACATTTAAACTGGTAGACTGAGTAAAGCAGATTGCCCTCCCTAAAGTGGGTGGGCCTTATCCAATCAGTTGAAGGCCTACACAGAACAAAAAGACTGACCCTTCCCTAAAGAAGAGAGTAGTTCTCCTCCTGCCTGATGGCTCCAAACTGCAACATTAGCTTTTTGTTGCCTTTGACTCTTGAGCCTGCTGGCTTTGGGGCTAGAACTATACCATCAGGTCTCCTGAGTCTTCGGCTTGCCGTTCACCCTGCAGACCTTGGGACTCACAAGCCTCTATAAGAGCATGTGCAGATTCAGATACAGTAGACTCTTTGTAGCTGACCACCTGTCTACACTGACATAATTGACATAATTTTCATAGACCAGACATGCACCAGATATATATATCAGTACAACAGGCCTCATTCCCTATGTTGACTACCTCTGTATGTTAACTTGTTTGTTGCAGTCCCCTGGGTGGTCAATTTATATATATACTACTGTATATACGTAGATGTCTATATATGTATGTATATTGCTGTATATCTCTCCTGTTGATTCTGTTTCTCTGCAGAACACTAATACACTGGTTCTAAGGAAGAAAAGTACACCCTTGTTATTATCTCAGAAGCCTGTCTCATTCTCCCTATATTTATACTGCATGTTTATTTCTTTTCAATGGACTATTGAAAATATTGAATCCATGTAGGTGAAGCAATTATCTTTGCCTTTGAGAAAATTACCATCATTCTAAATTCTAATATTATTAAAGGAAGCTTTAGTCATCAGTGACAGATTCCATCTCATCTTCCCTTTCTTAAGAATACTAAGGTACAGCGGGGGCTAAGGAGGGAATAAAAAAATAAGAGTTTGTCAGAAAATTGCCCTGTGATGTAATACTGACCATTTGTATGAATCCCCTGGCTCAGTAATCTTTGAGCAGATCAAATTTTTGAATTTACTGCTGTGGAAGAACTCCATGGCAACTCAGACTTCTCCTGAGGCTTACTGAGAAAGCATGTCCCTCATTGACACCTTGTGGCTGTCTGCACCTTTGTGTGTATGAATTGTCTTCTCCAAACTCCAGGCCCTTCCTTCACTGCTGAAATAAATATCCCAAATTCCCGTTCCATTTGATGTTTCTCCAAGCACCCCTTTTCTGTCTTTTGTACAGAAACTATTTGGTGCCTGTGTTAAAAGTGCAATTGGCAAATCCTAGACCAGAATCTGCTCTCTAAAATTTTTACAAGCCTGAAAGTAGCTTTACGGCAATGATGTTCCCCCTTCTACTTCCCTGAGGACTGGGGAAGCAGACAGATGTGACACTCTTCTTTTCATGGCTGATATGCCATTGCAGCTCAGCATGGCATGTACCTGACGGAGACAGATGTGATGTCTTATTTCGTGTCCTCCATATCCCATTGTTCTCTAATGAAGTCGCGCCGATACAAACTCTCTTCTTACTAAGTTCTTGCTCACCCACTCATTGCAGCGTGGGCAGGCCCCTACAAAACTTTCATCTTCAGTGCTTGAATAATTTCATAACTTGCCTTGTTACCTAGTATAGAGTGAAGCCAAACTCATAGAACTTAAAGTTGATGCTATTTCTTAGGTGGGTGGCACTGTTCATCAGAGGCACTGGCTTCTAACATTCCAGTCCTAAGTACTCTGGTCTGTGGATAGGGATGCATTTTTCTGTCTAGCTTTCCTCTGCTCAGCCATAGTTCAAATCCTAATGCTCTTAGGGGCTGCACAGACAACATAAATGAGTATGGTTGGTTTCCATGAAGGCTCAGTGTCAGGAAATGATGGAGACCGTTGCTAAATGGAAATTCCACCTGCCCCCCTGCAGTGGGACCCTACCAATCAGTTGATTATTGCCTTATGGAATTTTGGATTCATTGTTGCCAGATCTTCCTGTTTTGGGGGGAGGGTTGTTTGCTTTTTTGTTAGGCCCAAATGAAATTTGAACTCACCACCCCTGATGGGTGGCCAGTGTGCTAATCATAGAGCTACAGTGGCCAGCTCCGTCTGCCAGTTTTTTAAAGAAAAGTCTATATTCTAGGTTTTTAATGATGGAAATCAGTCCATGAGTAGACAAAACACATGAAAGTCATATGTTGCCTGCAAAGACTTTCAGATTCTAGCCTGTTTTATGTAAACAGTTAATGACGTCTACGGGAAAAGTAAGATGAGATAAATACAGTCAGAGACTGTCCCAAAGGGCTAGTGTTTCTGTTAGAAGGGCAAGATGCACACTTAGCATTATAACATTTTAAAAATATGTACAATATAGTTTGAAACAGTGGTTCTAAAATGTTAAGTGTGCATCAGAATATACTGGACAATTTGTTACTTGGCCAGTGCCAGAGTTTGAAATTCAGTGGGTTTGGGATAGGGTCTAAGAATTTACATTTAACTTTTTTTTTTCTTTTGTTGAGAGGGAAGTCTTACTGTATTACCCAAGCTGGCCTTGAACTCCTGGGCTCAAGTTATCCTCCCACCTCAGCCACTAGGGTAGCTGGGACTGCAGGCGAGTGTCCATCGTAACTGGCTCAGAATTTGAATCTTCAATAGATTCCTAGGTGATGCTAGGGCTGTGGGTCCAGAAGCTGTTAAAGGTTGAATTACGCTTCCCACAAAAGATAGGCTGAAGTCCCATCCTTCTTAGTCTATTTTGTGTTGCTTTAAGAGAATATCTCAGGCTGGGTAACTGGGTAATTTTTTTTTTTGAGACAGAGCCTCAAGCTGTCACCCTGGGTAGAGTGCTGTGGCATCACAGCTCACAGCAACCTCTAACATCTAGGCTCAAGCGATTCTCCTGCCTCAGCCTCCCAAGTAGCTGGGACTACAGGCGCCCGCCACAATGCCCAGCTATTTTTTTTTGGTTGCAGCTGTCATTGTTGTTTGGCGGGCCCAGGGTAGATTCGAACCCGCCAGCTCAGGTATATGTGGCTGGCGCCTTAGCCGCTTCAGCCACAGGCGCTGAGCCGTAACTGGGTAATTTATAAAGAAAAAAAGTTTATTTCTTACAGTTCTGGAGCCTGAAAAGTCCATGGTGGAGGGGCCCTTGTCTGGTAAGGGTTTTCGTGCTGTGCTACAGCATGGCAGAGGGCATCACACGGTGAGAGGGAACGTGAGGGCAAGAGTGAAAACCCCTGCCACAGCCTTTGTTTTTGTTTTGAGACAGAGTTTTACTCTGTCACCCAGGCTAGAGTGCCTTGGCCTTAGCCTAGCTCATAGCAAACTCAAACTCCTGGGCTCAAATGATCCTTCTTCCTCAGCCTCCCAAGTATCTGAGACTATAGGCACCTGCTAGAATGCCTGACTAATTTTTCTATTTTTAATAGAGACTGGGTCTCTTGCTCAGGCTGGTCTTGAACTCCTAAGCTCAAGGAATCCTTCCACCTCAGCCTCTTAGAGTGCTATGCTTATAGACATGAGCCACAGCACCTGGCCCAGAAGCCTTTTTTTAAAAGGTACTAAACCAGGATAGTGCCCATGGCTCAGTGGGTAAGGCGCCAGTCACATACACGCAGGCCGGTGGGTTGGAACGCAGCCTGGGCCAGCTAGACAGCAATGACAACTGCAACAACAAAAATAGCCGGGTGTCCATAGCCCAGCTACTGGGGAGGCCTGAGTCTAGGGAATCACTTAAGTCCAAGAGTTTGAGATTGCTGTAAGCTGTGATGCCACAGCCCCCTACCAAGTGTGACAAAGTGAGACTGTGTCTCAAAAAAATAAAGCACCAAACCCATCCATGAAGGTGACGCCTTACAGACTAATCACATCTTAAAGACCCCACCTCTGAATACCGTTAGAATGGCAATTACATTTCAACTTGGGTCTTGGTGGGAGCACACATTCAAAGCACAGCACCCCCAGGACCTCAAAATGTGACTTTATTTGGAAATGGGGTTGTTTCAGTTATAATTAGTTAAAAGGAGATCATATTAGAGTAATGTGAGGGCCTAGGCCTGCTGGTGTGCTTATGAGAAGGCCAGGTGAAGACAGACAGGCTCTGTGAAGCTGGAAGGGCGGAGCTGTACGTAGGAGAGGAGTGGAACAGATTCTTCCTCACAGCCCTCACGAGAAACCAGTCCTGTTAACACCTTGATTTTGTGCTACTGGCCTCCAGAGCTGTGTGATAATAGTGTGGCAGTAAATGTTGCTTTATGCCACCCGGCCTGTGGTACTTTGTTACAGCAGCCCTCAAAACTAATGCAGAAGCACCATTTGAACAGGAACTAGAATCTAGACTGGGAGTATACTCACAGGTCAATCTAAAATTCTGTGAACTATTTAAAAACAAAGCATCTAATCATGGTAATTCCATCAGGTAACTGCAAAATGATGTGATATTTAAATTTTACTCACTGTAGGAGGCCTGACCAGAGAAGCATTGGCGAGGTCTGGGAGGCTTGGGGTCTCACCTAGGAGGGGATTGACATCACCCCATGGAGGCCTGTTTCAGGATGGCCTCCTGTCTGAAAGGTCACCATGTTAAGATTTATAAAGTAAACATACTAAAATTGCCTAATAAGTATGGTATAGTGGATTGTTGCAAAGAAATCAAGCCAGTTTCGTTCTCTAGTTCTAAATTTGCCCTTAGATTTAATTTTAAAGCAGATCTTTAAAATGGAGTAACTCCTTTTAGCTTTCTCTTTTCCTTTTAAATTTTTTTTTTTTTTTTATGTCAGGAAATTCCATTTAATTAGTGCAGTCTGCTGCGGTTTTAGCCACGCGCGCAGGGCATGAAATGAATAATGCATTTTTTTAATTTAAAAAGGTAAATTTTATCTTTTTTTTAACCATGGTAAAATATACAACATAAAATTTACCATCGTAACCATTTTTAAGTGCATAGTCCACAGCGTTAACTATATGCACATTGTTGTACAATAGATTTCTACAACTTTATTGTCTTGCAAACCTGAAATGCTATACCTCTTGAACAACAACTCTTCTTTTTAAGTCTCTAACTTTGACAAAGTTAGTGATTTCTGTAATTCAGTTTGTTCATTGCAAACAACTGCTGAGTTGTATTGAAATGTTTGTGTAATGTTAGATCATTTTATGCAGGACCCTTGTTCAGTTGGCTCATTCATTCATGGCCAGGCAGGGATTCAAAATAATCTGAATGTGAATTTTTAAAATCTGCATATTAGCACTGTGCATGTACGTAAATGAATTCATGGTGCCCTGGTCAGCAAGTCAGATTTGAAAGAAACTTTCAAGAAATAAACTCAGGCTCGGCGCCCGTAGCTCAGCGTCTAGGGCGCCAGCCATGTAACACCGAGGCTGGTGGGTTCAAACCGGCCTGGCCTGCTAAACAACAATGACAACAGCAACCAAAAAATAACCTGGCGTTGTGGTGGGCGCCTGTAGTCCCAGCTACTTGGGAGGCTGGGGCAAGAGAATCGCTTAAGCCCAAGTGTTCAAGGTTGCTGTGAGCTGTGAACGCCATGGCCCTAAGTAGACGTAGTGAGACTCTGTCTCAAAAAAAAACCAACAACAAGAAATGAAATGAAAAAACATGCAGCCATTAAAGTGATGGTTTCAAAGGACCTTAAAAGTGGCAAAGGTTGTAGGAAGCTGAATGTGGCGGTAGGGACTTAAGCTGATAAGCGGGGAGTGTGGTATGGAGGCCTTTCATTCCCCTTGTCTCTGCTGCTCTCCTTGCTCCCCGAGCACAAAAGCACACTCAGACTTCATCAATGCTGCCTTCTGCAGCACATTTGCTCTCCCTTCTCTGAGCTCCAGCCAGCTCTTTTGACTTTTTGAACTTTTGTCTTTATTCACAAAGGTAATTTTAAGAGCTCTTCTGGGTTACACTTCTGGCATCCTGCTCCTCAGATATCTGCTGTTAGGGAAGAGGAGAGAAGAAAAGTACATTTGGCAGCAGTCTCAGCCTTTCACAGCAGAATTAAGTCACATAAAATAGGGTGTTTGCCATCTAGGCATTCTCCTGAGAGAGAAAACCCAGTGCAAATGTCTTCCCCCACACTCTCGCTTCTTGCCAGCTCCACTGAAAAGTGTTTCCTTAGTGTTATTAAATAGGTCTTTTCACTCACTGAAGTGGATTATTTGATTTCTGGATGGTTGTAAGAAAAAAATGGGACAATAGAAATCTTAAAAACAAACCCTGTATGGTATCTGTGAGCTAGCAGATCTATACTTTTTAAGATATATTTGTAATTTTAGTATCTGGCGTGATGTTCTCCATGCTGTAAACATGAGCTATAGATAGTATTTGGAGTCTGTGCTTATTTCCAAGAAAGACCATGACTGTGATTAAAGCTTGGGAAACTAAGGCAATATTGCTGCCTGCCAGCCAGCCTTAGGGATTTCCACAGCTCCAGACACATGGCTGTTCTTAGACTCCTTCCCAGGGCCCACAGACTCTACCCGGACTCTCCAGAGTAGCACAAGTCCTACGAATTGTTCATACTTCCTCCTGGAAACTCCAAGCAGGTCTCAGATCATGTCTTCCTCTTGTTCAGGAGGATCATGGTGGCTGCTCCTTCGTCCCTACACTTGCTGGTGCTCCAGAAGTGGACCACAGATTGTGGGAGGATTTCCTTTTTAAAATTTTTTTTAAGACAGAGTCTCACTCTGTCACCCTGCGTAGAGTGTCATGGTATCATAGCTCACAGCAACCTCAAACTCTTGGGCTTGAGCAGTCTCTTGCTTCAGCCTCTTGAGTACTGGGGTAACAGGCATCTGCTGCAATGCCCAGCTAATTTTTCTACTTTTTTTTTTAGTAGAGATGGGGGTCTCACTCTTGCTCAGGTTGATCTTAAACTCCTGAGCTCAAGGGATCCTCCCATCCCAACATCCCAGAGTCCTAGGATTACAAGCATGAACCACCCTGCCCAGCCTGTGATTTCCTTATTAGACCAGGATCCGCATCAGGTCATAACCGTCTTCCCAGGGCACACTTGAACCTCTCCTTCTGCCTTATGTCCTTGTAAAATGTAGCTTAAAAATCAGACAAGAAATACTTTCAGAAACAACCTTAAATTGCTTGTTTCTCTTAATTTATATTGACAAGTCACTGAGTATTAATCTCACCTTTTTCTGTTTAACCTTTCTTTGTGTGTGTGTAACTTGTTTTTAATATTGTCACAATTGCTATGATGCTGATGAGGAACATCAGTCCTCCAGGGCATAGCAGTAAATACACAGATGCTCACGCTGAAATGTCAAAATCACTTCCAGGCTCTAGACACGTGGCCTCAAAGAACTGGTCTTCCTGATGTGACAAAAGTGTCAGGAAATTTTCTTCCCCCAGTAGTTAAATGGAAAAATTTAAATAGAACTGGCTATTTCTGAAACTTTGGGTAGATCATTCATTTCTTTTAAGGGCTTCCAATTAAATGTGAATCTCTACAAACTGCCTGAAGAGAGAGGATATAGTCAAATGACTGATTGGCTTTTCTCAAAGGGAAAGAGAAACTGCACTTCACTTGTGCCTCTTTGAGTCAGCCACCATGGGCCCATCCCTATGTGATCTCATTTAATCTTTGCCTGCAACTCTAGAGTGGTTTTACCTCCACCCTGCAGATAAGGAGTGCTGTGCCCACTCCAGCCAGATGTAGGTCACAGGGAGGGAGTGGGGAGAGTGATCCTCAGACGGCAGCCTCTTGGGGAGGGAATTCTTTTGTTGGAGTTTTCCAAGCCCTAGAAATCTGCTAAGCCACGGTAGGGTTTCCCCTGCAGGGCCCCGTTGTCTGTGGGCTGGTTGTCACCTTTGCCTAAGGGCCTCCTTGTCTGTGGGTTGGCTGTCACCTTTGCCTGGTACCTCCTCGGGAATGATGGGTTCCCGAGCCGTACTGATTTCAAAGCAGGGACTGAGAAGCTTTTCAAGGCCAGCTGGGACTTCAGGGGCCCTTGGCTCTCTCCTCTCTCCCGTGCTGCCTCTCTGGCTGCAGTGTTGTTCTTGGTCTTCTTTTCTTAGCCTTTCCATGAAGGTGGTACAGGACAGAGAATGTTCTAGATTTCCTGTGGGAATACTGAAGCCCAGGGGCGGGGATGGCTTTGTGGGGGCTCTGGCATGACTCTGGCATATGTATATTTGCCCCCTTTGATATGTTTCTTTTAGGGCAAGACCATGTCCTGTTTTGGCACTCATAGCACAGAAGACAGTGCTTGGCCCATAAACGTACATCAAGTCCAGATAGAGCAGGAATACAACCTGAGAAAGGGCCATGTGTGGTTCAGGAACCAGGACATTGACCACTGACATTTTTCTTTGTGAGATGCTGATCTGCTTGCTTGAAATTGAGTGTCAGAAAACATAATCTTTTTTTTTTTTTTTTTTTCTCCTTTGAGATAGGGTCTGGCTCTGTCACCCAGGCTCGAGTGCTGTGATATCATCACAGCTCACTGCAACCTCAAACTCCTGGCCTCAAATGACCCTTCTGCCCCAGCCTCCTAAGTAGTTGGGACTATAGACACCCACCACAATGCCTGGCTAATTAGTTTTATATTTTTTTGAGATGGGTTCTCTCTGTGTTGCCCAGGCTGTTCTCCAACCCCTGGCCTCAAGCAATCCTCCCACCTCACCCTCCCAAAGTGCGGGATTATAGGTGTGAACCACTGTTCCTGGCCTAGAAAATGCACTCTCTCTTTTTTTTTTTTTAATTTATTTATTTATTTTTATTATAGATAAAAATATGCACCATAGATGTGGCCCGACCCATTACCCTCCCTCCACCCAAACCTCCCCCCTCCCTTCCCCTTCCTTGGTCCTTTCCTCATAGTCTTGTGGTATAGTTGGGTTA